>JAARMF010000810.1:19554-42394 GCA_022844705.1 Toxascaris leonina | reverse complement strand
AGGGGGGGGGAGGGAGGTACAATACCCACCACGAATGCAAATGCGCTTATCACCCTTCACCGAATGATTGCTTCGCATGGAGAAAAGAATGACGTTGCTTTAGTAGTGATAAAATTTTAATTCTTTAACAGGAGCGGGATCTGTTAAACGAGTTAATCCTTTCGATAGCATCAAAGTATCAAAAAAGGATAGCGATAGCAGGATGAATCTGTACGACGTTATGTTCAGAGATCTTTGAAATTTAAAAGGAACAGCAGAAATTGGGGAAAAGACGGTGGAAGCGACGAGAATGCCAAAACCTTTACTTCTATTTATTTGTACTGTGTACCAAATCGTACGCACATTCTGTGAAGTTGAAATATCGTCGAGTGTGGTTACATTTATGGACCATAGTAAGAGCAACTCTGTAACGTGGTGGCGTTTCTGGCTAATGGCATCGGTGAGAAGCTTCGACGAGACAAAACACGAAATTTATGAGGGCATAACTTTTTAAACTCATATTAGAACGTCACTCAAATAATATTTATATGCACAACGAGTATAGGAGCCACGTTAGTCCAACTATGACGCTGATGCAAAGTACCAATAAAAACTGTGACTTTATGCTGAAGTTTCGCTGGAATAGTTACACATCACCTTGGAGAAATAGTGAAAAGACGACACTTTTTAGCTAGAAGCACCTTAACTATCAATATATGTGAAAAAAAATGTTCCTTCAGAAAATGCACCTACAAAAATATTAAGCTGAAAGTAAATATAGATTGACATTGTACTTACCATAGTGCAGTACCATATGCCATAGAAAGGCGATGTATTCCAATCACAGAAGAACTTTTGTCCTCAATTTGAAAGAGGCTATTCGCATGAAAATCATCCTCAATAAGGAACAAGTGTTGAGAAACACATCCATTCTAAGGCTATGCCGTTGGGTTGATAGGTGGCACTTTCGAATTTTAGATGAATTATGTGAACCAGAGGCCTACATATCCCTTAGGCATTTGAAAGCGTACATAAACCGCTAATTCAGAGACAGAGTGCCCGCAGAAACAACTCTCTTTAGCTAAAATGATTCTAATCAGATGCACAATTCTTTATCCAGTGATCAACGTTCCGTTCAATGTTTTCGACATCGTCATTCATTTAATTTGCCATAGTTTTAATGTTTGTTGTAAATAGTCGCCCCCACCACTTCACAACCATTTCTATTCTGCATCACTTTGCCATCATTTTTAGGTAATCTTATTGCTAACTGTGCTTGTCTGAGTGGTGGAATTGTTGCTCCTCAGTATTTTCAGTTTCGTTTCTAGCCACAAGAGGAAAACTTTTCATTGGCTATTTTCCTAATGATTCTTAGTTCAGCGTAAACATCGAAGAACAGCATTACTTGAAACAGAAAAAAAACAACTGCTCAACAAACGGCAACATTCGGATAAACAGTGATGATATGTTGAGTGAAGTGAGGAAAACGAACTGTTAACATCTGAGCAAAGGTACAGCAAACGGCGACATAAAACTCTATTGACAGAGTGGTTCATATTTATGAACGCATGAATATGTGAGTGGGAAAAAGTAAGTGAACAAGTGAGTAGATGAGTAAATAAACAATTAAATAAGTAGATAAATAAGTAAATAAGTGAAGGAGAACTAAATAAATAAAGAATTTGTTCAGCGCAATGTTTCACAAAACAGCATCACCTTAATAAGTAAAGATATACTGGGTGCACGTCTGGGTTTTAGAATTGCTGCCCGAAGCCTCCCACTTAAATCCCATGATGGAGATTAATAGTGCGGCACCAAAACTCATATGATGTTTTAAGAACCCGTCTCATCTAACACACCGATTCCTCAGCCGCTGTCTGATGAGAATTGCTGGCCACGATTTGCCTGCCACACTCCTAAACAAAACCGTTTTAAACATTCGTCAAAGCTTACCTTATTCCGCTAAGAAACGATTAAAAGTACAGATCATTTATAAATAATATGGTAGCAATGGTGCTTCAAACAAGGACATCTTATTATTATGCATTCAGTCCGTCGGTCTCATGTTAAGTGAACCGACAACGAACTTGACCGATTCAGCGCTTTATTAGCATAGAGTCGTTTGAATAAAAAACGTGTTGGGGTGCTAGATACTTAGATAAAATTGTTGAGTAAATCTGCTCAAAGATCCTTTCGGGGAATGATCGGTGGCCTATCATAGTGTAGGTCGTCGTTATGAAGGAGATGGCCGTTCTCCTTCAAGCAGTAACATTCTTCGTGCATCTTTCAAAAACAATGCGAGATGCACAGATTTATATTTGGTGCTGATGAGACTTCTTACTTTCGCAGATTCATAGTGAATTTATCAAGAGTTGCAAAACAATGAATTGTGGTATGTGTGGCACAAGAAATACTTCGACCATAGTTCCTAAAAAGAATTCAGCGCGAACCAACGCCGAACAGAGAAGGTGGGCACGGTAATTCCATCGAGTGCATCAGAATACCTTGCGCAAATAATGTTGGCTGTTGTGTTAGAAAGAAGCCCCGAGCTATCAACGAAATCATTGCTTTTAAGCACAACCTATATTAAGTGAGCGTTATTGACGGCTTTATGCTTATTTAAGATTAGCAAAACACAAGCATAAGTAATTACTAGTGGCAAAATCTCGTGAAACAGTGCATCCCACATGGCTAATTGCACCTTAACGCTAATAATATCGGTGCGACAAAAATGCGGAAAACGTACTATGAGATGAGCAATATTTATGGATGGTTTTTCGCAGCGTTGATGTCCTCTTGTGAGTTATCAAAATCGTCTCATTAAGTTGATTGGAGTGATCCTAAAACTATTGACGGAATGAGGAAATTGGCCTCATTAAATCACCTTACCTAAGATAAAGTAATATTTTTGAGAATGAAACGCATTCTGAACAAAATACGCCTATTGCCGCTTAAATGTAGGATTTTTCGTTCAGCTATTAAAAAATATGCAACAGAAAATCGTTCTCATCAAAATGCATAGCAAACTATTTAAAGTAATCATCAGCATTTCATTCAAGAGTACAGTTATGGCATTCTGCACTTTGCTGTTTCGCTCAACTAAGGAAAATTACCACTGCAAAAAGAGGAGTGTATTTTTCCAGAAATAATTCACAACGTTCAAGCAGAGCCTTTGAGCATTTAAAGAGAGTGGATTAATGAGGGTTGATATAAAGGTATTTTTTTGTCAAGCCTCGCCTCATGAAGGATTTACCAACCTTCCCTAACATCGAGCGCAAATTGTTTTTTTGGGGAATCGCTTGATTGCTGAAGACAATGAATTCAGGCACAACGTTGTTACGAAGAGATATTTCGAAAAGTATAGCCATTTTTATAACATGGTTCCAAACAGCCTTCTAAATGGAAAAAAAAACAAACGAATCAACGGACAATTGAATCGAACAGAGAAACGCATTGCGTTAAATGAAACATACTGCACTAATTCTGAGAGCGCTGTGGCACAAGGCATTGTGATTGCTGATAGTCTACTTGTAGGGATCACATGTTATCTAGACAGCCATATTGCTAAGGGATAACTACAGATTCATGATGGCAGAAAACAACAGCAACAATGAGAAGACCAAAGAGATGCATTTATATGCGTATCTCTTGAAAGACATAAAAATTTTACGGCTAGAAAGGCCCATCAACATTTGCTTAATGCATTGAAATGGGCCAGGACGATGAGAATGGTACTTGAGCACCCATTTACCCAAGGGTAAAACATCATAAATTAACTTTTAATAGCACCGCCTAATTAAATATTCAGATTTAGCATCAGCCGTTTAGCAAAATGGTTAAGAGGCTTTTTTTGAGGGAATCTATCTAGAGCCCAGTCTTCCCTTTTAAGCTGTTACTTCCTTCTTATTGAGAACAAGCTATTGAGACGATGGAACTGAATGGCTTTTCAAGTGAATCACATTAAGAAGATCACCCAAAATGTTCACCTTAAAATCGGCATTAATAAATCACTTTGGTGCATCTAGATCTTTCCTTCAAGCCAAAATCGAAGCACATCTTTTTACATGCTTTTTAATGTGATCAATCCCACTAACTGGACAGGATCCTGCGATCACCACGAAGCCATCTATGCCGGTGTTCGAGCATGTTGACTTACCCTTCATATTGCTTTAATGCCTGACACAAAATACTTCTTCATGCAAACAAAGGCACAAGCACTAAGTGCGGGCGCTCTATGCACCTTCGCAATCCCCTTCGCCAGATCGCTGGCATATCTCAGCAAAATGTTACCTGACCGATTGCAAGAAGTTTGCAAAATTTTCCAGCGGACTAATGTTCGCGTAACAGCTTGATATGTTAGCCAGTACGAAGGGTGACAGGGAGGGCCATCGTGTGGTGTGGATTCCAAAAATGCACTTTGTGTATACCTATAGTGCACCTCTGGGCAGTGTTCGTTGCACTTCGTTCAAATTTTTTTTTTGATCCGAAAGTCCATTCCAATCCTCAAAAAGAAACCCAGCTTCTTTTTGCAAACCAATCGGTGCAAAACGGTCGGTGGAAACTATTCTCGCTTCTAGTGTTTCTCATTGCTCTATCACCAGCTTATGAACCATGTTCAGTTCGCAAAATTCAACTGCAAATTTCAACATATCGATATGGAGACAGATTTGAAGAGAACTTCTCTAAAATTAAATGAGACAAATACTCCATTTGATAGAGATTGCGCATACAAAAAATATTTGAAGGCACACATACGGGAGCGGCAATTTTCTATCCCAAAGTCTTACACTCTATGCAACGGGAAGAGTGTTGCTTTCATTGTTGCTATTTCTCTCCAACATTGTATTCGCTCTCATTCACAATAACCCTTAAACAGTATTCCTTCTTAAGCAAAAATGACAATTATACCCGGAGGACAGTTATAGAGGACTGAGGCAACATGACCAACGTGCGTTACTTGATAATTAACTGTCGATGATGGCAGAAGAACGTTGCAGATAGATCGATCAAAATGACGTATTTTCTCTAAGATAGTGCCTCTGAACTGAAGGTGCTGGTCGTCTTGAGCTCAAGCCATTCAAGTTTTTACGGCTGCAAAGAGTGAAGCGCCATAGAGTGGGCAAACCAAGACTTTTCTTTCGTGAAAGTATGCTAAGGGTGGAATAGAGTGGGGGAAAAGATGGAGAAATGATGGAAAAAATTTCTGTGGTTTGCCAACAAACGATAAATTCTGATCAAGTTGCGCCAATATATTTATTGCTCACCGCATCCTGTGCGGATTCTCTATAGAGTGAGATTTTTGTGATAAAGCTGCATAAATTGCCAAGAGATTGGCTGAAGATACGCGCATTTCTTTGAATGTCTGTAAGGCCTCTTGCAATCATTGGACTGAACTGGAATTTGGTATGGACAATCACCCTATAGCAAGAACATAAATTGAGCATCAAATTTCGCTTATCTGACTTTGTCTGTCTCGAATTGAATTTGCGCAAAGTAAACAGACACGGCATCACCACAATGCACTCACCAAATTGAACTTTCAAGAAGCTTATAAGAATGATGGAGTGAACGAAAAAAATTGAAGCAGTTATCTAAATACAACCGATATCGTGCTTCAGGAGCCATGCAAAGTTTTTTGGCACCACGGAATCCCAAAAAGATTTTCGCAAAAAACATTTTCAGAAATCGCCTTCTGAGCATGAATTTCGAATCTGATCGATGCAAAACGAAAGTTCGATTGATGTTTCCTTTAAAGTTTCCTTTAAAACATCGAATATTTACTATTAGTTGGTAATATAGTGAATAAGGTCGAATAAAGTCCAGATGGTGGTCGCGCGATGTGTATTATGCACATTGTTGCGTTCTGTGACAATTTAGTTTCCGTGATTCCGTAAATGGAAGCATTCGAGAAACGGACAGAGACATGAAGACGAATTGTCCAGATACGGCGTCGTCATCCTGCGTTTTGCAATTTGTAAATGCACGTAAAAGACTAATATAATAAACATTTACCGGCACTCACTTTTGGGGCATTGCGATTGCCATTTGTTGAATCGGCATTCCATCCACTCACTTCAGAAAATAAGCACTGAAATTTGATTGCTTCGCTGAATGATGCCAACTGTCTCAATCTATTCGCCCAGTTACTCGTTCTCTTCACTATCTTCAGAAGGGGTAATTCGTTCTGCCGATAAACAACTATCGTGCAGAAATTAAAAAAGGAAATAAGCGAATGTTGCCTACGAATTCGTTAACTCTGTTGGGTGGTTATGATGTTATTCTCAAATTTTTACGCACTCTCATTATTTTGCTGCAAAGCGCTCGTTTCGAATTTGAACTATTTTACACTCTTTCGCAAAAGTTTGCATCTTCGCATGTGGAAAGGCTCATACGAGAAATTAAATATGACAACTTGTTCTCGCTTCGAGTGCCTATATGATCCGTCGGTTGAGAGATAAGATTGCAAAAGCTGATCTCATGCCGACTTTCCTAGCAAATTCCTCACTTGTTTTCCACGTCTCGCGCATCTAGCTGAATTGGCAAATTGGGTAACGAGAAATGGATGTTGTGGCAACCTCTTTGGCTGTCTTGAAGAAATTGGTCGACTACCTACTGCATTACATCGGTTAACAGAGGAAGATTACAAATGATGATGAGTGTCAAAGACAATGCATATGTAATCTTTGCCAGCAATGTTTCGAGAGAGCTAACTGATGAAAGCCCAATGTATACCATGAAATTTGAACTTCACAGTACTTCTCAAGAGGAACAACGTAAGCTTGGTAGCAGAGAGGCGCGAAGTCAACAACACCGGATAGCAAACAATGGGCAAGAATGTGACTGGCGTAAGTGACTACCCCCCGAGGCAAATAGTCATTCACAGATCCCATGCCCTCACCTCCTAGTAGTTTTTGTTTCCATCGTGCGTAGACGGCAGTCGACGCATTCCGTATATCGCTGTTGTGATGAGAAAGAAAAAACTGTCACATCTTTTGCAATGAATTGTGTTTTGAGGGTTATGTTCTGCTAGGGAGCAACAATTGGAAACATGTCCATCAAGTACAAGAGAAATAAATGATCTTCCTTCTCATGCCTTGAAGGGAGCTTTTGATCTGTTTTCTGCGCTAGTTCATAGATATTAGAAGATATAAATTTTTATGGTCATCGCTATCGAACTACCAATTGAAGATGACATTAAGGTGGCTCGTTGCTCTATAGACTGCGCTGGTAATTCTGGGGTATTTTCGAGGTTAGGAAATGCTTTTCCAATTGTCGTATAACGAAAGGTCACACTCACATAACATCCATCAAATGTAATTCTTAGTCTTGAAAGCAAAAAAAAGCTCTGCATGTTTTATTGAATGCGAATCGTTAATTTGCCTACTTTATTTCCGACAGTTCAGTGAAATCTTCAAAGGTCAATATACACATTTAGCATATTGCCACATTTGACATCTCATTTTGCAACAATACGATGACATTATTTTCACAATTTTGCTTCGAAGGAAGACTCAACAATACACTGATAGACATCATTAATCGAATGATAGCAAGTTGGCATTGCTGAAGCACTATAGTTGATTTGCAAACGCAAATAACAATGAAATGAAATCACCGCAGCTCACTGCCCGGTCGTTTTGAATTTGAAGTGTCATCAAACAAAAGACTTTTTCTCACAGATTCGAAAGCAAAGGCTTTTATTCTTCGAAAGCAATTGTTGTTTCAAGGACGAGAGTAAGGATCGCTTTTTCATGACGGCGAAGAGTCACTCAAAAATAATTGATTTCGATGTCAGAAATTCCTACGATTATGAAAACCAAAACAAGCCGATATTTTAGTCCATGAATTGTGCTCGCTAGAGTGAACCTATTCAAGCACCATTGTTTTCAATGTGGACGCCCATTTCACAACAATAGAACGTACTCAAGTGACACGACGTGACATATTCAAAAAGGCAAGCAGATCGCAATAACAAATCCCATAAGATCGTTTACAGCTAGTTCGCACTAGGGGAATGGATGAGAGCTGGAAGATACACTAAACAGATGTAGTAAAATGATCGCTCACTGATCAATTGCAATGCCACCTATGATAAAAAACCCTCAATGAGACACAGTTTTGCTGCTCTTCTTTACCTTCTACAAGTGACGTCACAGTGACCGTGCTATAGTGCGATGTTTTAAGCACTCAAGGAAGTGCTACTCATTGTGTTCGTATGCGAATCTCACTTTGTTATCTTTTCATCATTCATCATTGCTTATGCATGGCTGTGGATTAAAAGTACTGAAGGCACACCAAAATAAACGATACATTTCGGTGGGGATTATTTGAAACCTCTCTCGAGAGGATAATTTATACCTCGTGGGTATCACGGGATCTAAACAAACATGAGTGATGGGTTTTCAAATGCATACAGTAGGTCAAGGGATGCTGAGGAAAATCTTCCTCTGTAGGCCTAATTTTAAATGCCACTTTTACTTCAAGTATAGGATAGAGTGCTCTGAAGAATCTACTTTTTACCTCCAACTTTCTTCCAGTTATCTTTTTCCCAAAAATGGAGTATTGTTTTCCAGACCGCGGTTTCGAGCACCCATCTTGCCCCGTTCTCCTCGCCAGCAAACCAAAATATGACCTGTTTCCGAACGATGCAAGTCCAATGCACTTCCTATATCGATATGTTGGTAAGTGAGATAAGAGCACTGTAATATATTTATTTACATGATCACACTCACTGACGGGCAATGCACTTACGTTAGAAATGTGCAGATAGTGAGACCCTGTGCATGCGATTGAAGGGAGGGATGCTGCAGTATTCTTTTGCTGTTATACGCGACTGGAGGTTTCTGAAAATTTATTGAAAGTGCCTCTGTTATATGGAGACACCTTTCCACTGGTGGCCATTAGGCTCACCATGAAGGCTCCTTATTAAAGTGTCAACAAAGACAATCTCGGAAAACCAGCAGAACGGAGTCCTGAGCATTCGCAGCTAGACAACCTGGAAGTCAAGCGACGGAAGGAGCTTGGAACAAGACCAACTAGTGCTCTGGTTCCTATGTCCCACAGTCGATGCTTCTTGATCGACGACTTCCTCTCAAACATAACCATGTAATCACCTGGATTAGGTGTCCGATGCTTAAATGAAGCGCCACGCTTTCTTTCTCACCACCGGAGCAGTGTTCCGCATCAGAGATTCGGTTCCTTTCCTCTCACGGCAGTTGTCATTTTGACGTTGACATGAATTTGATGTCACAAATGTTTCGAATAGTTTACATACTAATCTTGAAAATAAAGTGATACAGCGTTGATATGCGGAAAATTGGATGCACCAAATGATCAAAAATCAACGATCTTCTACAGTGCAGCGTAATTGCCATGGCATGATAAACACTCAAATCGGGCATTATTGTACAATTTGTTGATAGAAATCGTAAAGTACTAAATTTGCTAATATTTTCGAGATTTTTGCATACTGCATCAGCTATGCCGCGAGTTTCAATGAAAAAGCGCCCCTTTTTAGGCGCTTTCTGCGATATTTCCTCGAAAGGCATTATAAGCCTAAGGAGTATATTACTTGGGCATTCGGTTGTGCATTGCAATTACCAGTTGTTTGAACAGAACTGACAGCACTGAAACTTTCTCAGACAATTTCCTTTCTTCCAAATTCTATTTCGTACTCATTGATGCTCCTTCTCAAAGCAGCTTGATTAAAAGTGCATTCATTGAACCGTGCCCGCATGAAACTGAAATGGATGGAAGACTTCTGAAAGTTGCTGCTTTGACATCTATCGCGTTGGAAAGCAACTTGTCCCATACAGCAGTTGTGGCTGAAATTCAAAATGCTTGCGATAGACGTGGGGGATGGGATTACTTCAAGGTAGCTATCAGCGAACCTTTAAAAAATGATTATGAATAAAGAGTTCGCTTAGGGGTGGCGCGATGGATGATTTTGATATTGGTGCAAAGTTTTATAGTAAATAAGCGGTACTGATAAAGGACAGAAGTGCGGAGGGCACAAGAGATCCACAGGTCCCACTTTCTTCGTGACGAAAATGATGAAGAGTGAAAACAAGGACGAATGAGTGGATGGAGGAAATGCAGAGCTTTGGAAGTTGACAGCTCGTGTCATGTAGCACAACTTTATTCAAACATTATAGGCGTTAAGCAGAGTGAAGCTTATGAATTTTCGATATGGGACGCAATACAGCGCACTCTGAGATATTTTTCAAACGATGAAGCATAATGACTGTTCAAACCCAATAAAATACAAGGCGCTCTCAAAGTAGCCATAATCGCATATTTCTGAGCACGTTAGAACAACGAACTGCTCTCAGACATGATTCTCATCAACCTCAATACACTCTTGATATCTAACCTTCAAATGAATAGCACGTTGCCACATACAAAAATTACCACGGAAAGAAAAAAATATATGCCGTTCTGGGCACTTTTGAAGTCTTCTGTATAGTAACGGATGATATATGAAATTTGGTGCAAAGGGATTTAATCTTGTGTAGCAACCTCCGAGATAGTAGTGCATCCTACTTCGCAAATATTCTGATAATAACGCCCAAAGACCCTTTGTCTCGTTGATTCTAGTTGCTTTCACCTCTTGGAATTGATGATAAACTGGGCATCGCTACACAGATGACTACTTCTTAGCGACTGGCAGCTTTTCGAGTAGTCAAAGATGGGAAGCTGACGGGAGGGGTACGGTGGAAGTGAACGAGAGGGCAACTTTGGCAGCATCGAGAGCGACGACATTCTTTTGTTAGCATGAAGACAATAATGGTTTTTATTTTATGATAAGCTACTGATATTTTCAATCATTCGAAACCTGTTCCCATCAGCTTGAGGACTATGTACGGCAAGACTGTGTTGCGAGTTCTCTTGATATCAGGCTCAATGAGCTTTCCTACTTGCGAGGTCCATTTCTTTCATGGTTTTGATTAAATGAGTCCGTGTTCGAAGGTGCTAGTGAGAAGCATGCTGTCTAAATGCCATTTTCGGCTTCACTGCCAATATAAAGTTGCGTATCCCTTGAATACTTTGAACAGCTGTGATTTCATCAATTTCTTCTTGTCTCCATCGACGCACCTGCCAATTTTTCCATCTTTCGCGATCCTGAGCTCGCCACATCTAAGCGACGCCATACAGACGTCGCAACGGATCTTCCCGACTCGTTGGCAGTCTGCCACGTTCTTGCTTTCCATATTGCTGTGGCCAGTAGTACACCGCCCGGTGGCCGGCCTATTGGCGACGTAGGTTCCAGTTATTCGGAGTTTCCTTCACCTGGCTTTCTTCTTCCAAGAAGTACCCACAAGACAGCAGGGACTGCAATCTGTTTCGACAGATCGTACTCGAACCGTCGTTGGGTAATGTGACCATTTTCTAAGTGTTGGCGTGCCACCTCCAACCGTGGTCACACCATGATGAATTTCGCCGTCGGTTGGTTCGCGTCTGCTTATTCAACATATTCGCAGCTAACCACCATATCTCACAGATGTGCCATTGTCCATCAGCTTATCGAGTTGAGCGATTATGGACACGACCGCTCGGCAATCGCCCAACTAACCCAATCCCGTTGGTTGTTCCGCGTTTGCTTATTCAGCATATTCGCAGGCAACCGTCATATCTGACGATCCTTCACCGCTTCAAGCTGAGCGAAAGAAAACACAACCGCTCAGCAACCGTCCAGGCGACCAGAATCCCAAAATTACGCGCAATTTGTGTGCAGAAGCAAAATTCAAGGGAATTCGACTTGTTAGGCCCTTCAATTATAATTTGGTGCACTCTTCGCTTGGCGTTTATCTTCATATATGACGGCTAAGTTTGTATGCTTCCTTTCCCGAGAGCGCTTTCACATAGGCGTGATTCAACTAAAATGAGAGCACAGTATGACGGTGAACTCAAAGCGCCAGTGTGTGCCATTTAGTTTTCGTTTTACACTGATCGGATCTCAAGAGGAGAAGGTTGGTTGTGCATAATATCTTGCTAGCTTCTTTTGCGGGATTCTTTTCTTATGGCATGTGCTTCAAGCATGCTTTGTCCTGGGACACGAAGGTGACGTATAGGGGTAAAGGGTGTATAAACTGCCAGTGAGCTAGAAAATGAGTCAGTAGGTGATGAATCGTTAATAGCGCCGCCGAGTTCGTGCAGTGAATTGCTATAGGCGTGGAAGCATTATGATTGACATGATGTCCTGTTTCTCATTGCAGCTGATTCACCTAGTTGACTAGATAAGTTTTAAAACGCGATGACTCAGCGTTTTCGTATAACTCAAAACTTGGATGTGCAAAAAACTTGGTCCAGACAAAAAGATGCAACTGTTCGGTGGTCACAGCACTCTGCACCTCGTCTGGCATAGATGGGGGCAAAGCTGGAATGTTCCGAGCGTGAGCACAAGTTTCACGTTGCACCTACCAAATTTCCTGCGATTCTTCTGTTGAAAGTAATAGGGACCTACTTATACATATGGTGCGCCTGGAGTGTTGTCGTCACATGCGCTACGAAAACAGCTATTCGAAAACCATAGCGATAGAAAGTGCTTCCGAAGCATATTCGTTGTTATATAACGTATAGAATGGCAACTCACGAATGCATTGAACACTTCACAATTCTCGTCGAAATGACCAAAAATATGTATACACTGCTATATATGATAGAAACATAGCGAATTATAGAAATGAGGCGAGATTCCTCTATTCATTGAACAGGATTCAAATAGATATCACGGAGTTATAAATGGGAACAAATTAATATTTTCTAAAAAAGAATGACGCTGCATTCCAGAGAGGGAATAGCGATGCCTCGATCAATTGGCACAAAAGCAATGAGCCGTTGACGAGACTCGCTAAAAGCGATATACTTTTACAATCTATGACAAGGTATGCTTTGTTCTCTTGCAGTTTCGCTTCGCAAAGCAGTAAATTCTATAATCTACCAAAAGAGGAAGAAATATGCCTGATATTGGGTTTGTGATTTGGGCAAAGTAAATGCTCGCAAAACATTCTATACAAAAATCGTTTTTGTGGCTGCTTTACAGCACCATCAGTATCACTTGTCATCAAGCGAATCGTATAATGTGTGCAAATATTTAGCTCTATTTGAATGTCTGAATATTCACCTATATTGAGAGGTGTTGATGAGCTCATGTGAAAGCAGCCATAACATCCATGCTAACGTTGACGTGGATTATGCCTGCGAAATTGCATAACTCTGGCTGCAATAGTTCTTCGTTTAGAACTGCTGGATGAGGGCGCAAGTTAGTGC
This sequence comes from Toxascaris leonina, assembly GCA_022844705.1. Lineage (NCBI taxonomy): Eukaryota > Metazoa > Nematoda > Chromadorea > Rhabditida > Ascarididae > Toxascaris > Toxascaris leonina. Next base: position 29,146 of record JAARMF010000810.1, on the reverse strand, counting down.
CCGCCATAAGTACAGACATGGTCTCGCCAATACGCCCATAGGTGGAAAATGCATGACAGTTGTTCCGGAGTGAACAAATCCTCATTGCTCTCGGCAGAAGCTGAGGTTTATCAGTTGATCACACTATTGCTTTCTGCAAAATTTGAGAGCATAAATAATGAATCGATCTCAACCAACTGCGATCGATCCCAAAGATATACGAGGCTGGATTGAGGTGATCTTTCTATGATTCAACTTTGGACTATGAGCACCAGCTTTCATCATTTTTAGTTCCATTCGCAGCGATCTAAAAGCACAGAAAAATGTACTATTGAACGTATATGAAAATATCAATGCGTAAGCAAACGGAGTACGCTGCAATAGGCGACTAATTCGTATAAGAATTCCAGCACGTCGCGCGAACAGGCGATCAGTGATCCTTAGACGCAGAGTGAAAGAACTGCCCATGGTAGTATTACGACGTTGACGTCTTGCCATTTGTATGGTGTCCTTAACGATGGCATTTGAAACAAGCGCAGTGAGGTCCTGCTGACAAGCGATGTCTTACCCAGCCATAAAGTTCATCATCTACACAGTCAGGTACAACAATATAAGAGTTCACTGTCGAAACAATTTTCTATCCGCATTATCGCCCTTCTAATATCTTTTAGTTTCCATCAATAAATCTAGTGCTCTCTGATCGGACATCTTGGTTGAATGATCAATAAATTTCGCACTTCAGTCGACGAATTTCTCCTATCCAATTATTTTTGCTATTGAAGAAGACATCTGTTTTAATAAATTCTCATGGCTTTTTGGTTTGCAAGATGGAAGAGGCCGGTTAAGAATATTTGGTGTATGCAAGGGTACGAGCAGGCAATCACGATGCTGTGAGATTCACACAATGATTTGTAAAAAATGCGAAGAAAAGCGAAAAATCCTGGAATGCAATTATTTGGTCACCCGTCACCCTTGCAACTACTCGAATCCACATTCGAGAAGGTCACATCAGTCTGCATAAGCGAAAAAAACGACCTGCCAGTCTCATTCGTTGCATTAGATAAATCTCGTGCCTAACGCTTAAGGTGGATCAGCTTGATAATGCTCGCCCACTGCGCATGGACGTAAGCAATGGAAGAAGACTTTCATAAAATGGAGCAAACAACTGAATAGAGTGTGAATTGGCATTCAGTGCGAACACTATGAATGAATATATATGGTCATTCAACCAATTTTATCGCTTCAGCTGATGGAAATGGTGAGTGAGTGAGAGGGGTGGAGGGGGTTACGACGCTTGTGTTGCAATTTCGCACATAACACAAATCCGGAGCGCGTTCCAAGCTGAAAGCTGGAGGATGACGTTGAGACGGAAGCTGAAGGATCGATGTCCGAGGAATGGTTCGATCAGTGAGAGAAAAGTGTTTCGCAAAGCAATTGAAGCGGTGTCTTCTGATGCCACTTGTGTGTGGTAGCACTGACAGCCTCAAGTTCAATTGTTTAATCGAGATAAATCATAGAACTAGCGTTGCTGCCGACAGGACATATCAGCGTGGTGGGAGAATATAACTGTGTGAATAAGTGTAAGAAACCGCACAGTTAAACTCCAAGCCATGGGAACAGCTCGTGGGAAATCCTTAGATATGAAGGCAGTTGCACTCTTAGGAACGTACAAATGTTCCCACACCGAATAACTGAAGCCACACAGTCGTACACGTGCGCTTCACACATCCAACTAATTACATGCATCTTCGACCATGAAACTGATTTCAACCACACTCCACCGGTTGGAGAAGAAAGCTCTACTCATGAGATACGTAGCATTCTTAAGCGCTTCGAACGCATGGATTCATATTCAGCAGCTGATGAACACGGAAGATCTCTCGCATATTTTTATATAACTGGTTTCTCTAGTGCAATTGTTCAAGGAACGGAGAAAACTGTCACACGTATGCACAAACGTTTAAGAGCATGGAAATGGAAGAAATGATTACGAGAAGTTGTTGGTGATGTATACGACCGAAGGAGAGCTACGTCGATCGTTGAAGCATATCGGCAATTATGGATTCGTTTTACTTTGAGTTGCTTTCGTTCCTTCAATGGTGATGAGAAAAGTTTATTCACTTTCTACGATATCCTAATTATAACAGCATACGTGAACTTCAGCGATTAGCAACATAAGGAAAATATCGTTTATGCGGGAAAAGGTAGGCGGCGAAACATCGCAGGTAGGAAAGGCACTGAATCCTTTCATGATGCTTTCATAGTTATTAGATTCTCATTGCAAAAGTTTGACGAAAAACAGTAATCGTGAAAAATCACATTGAATCGATGCTGACAAAGCACTATTGCTACCACATCCTTTCATTCAACACTTCAACTATTCAATCGCTTGAAATTGCGGGTGCTTAACCTCGCCGACATAACGTTGCGAAGTACCCTTATGCACCAGGTGAATGCAGTATTCGATTGCCCAGGTTAAGCAGCACGATAGAGCATTTGAGAAGTTGCTTCAAATATAGATTGATTGTCAAATTGGAAGCAACTAAACGCTTTTGCTTGATGCCTCCTAAGCAGTGCGCCTTGCTAGATGATGCCGAGAGGTAGGAAAGAACATCTTGCATACTTCTTGGGTGGAGCATGCCTATTGTACCATACTACGCTCTAGTGAAAAAGTTTCATGATAGCCCCCCTTCTAAATATTGGCAAGGTTTGATTTTTTTTTGTCCTAAAAGTCGATGAGAGTCTTAATAGCGCAATAATGGGCCACCACCATTCTCAATGAGTATAATAGATCCATTTTACAGATGCACATATAGAGGACGCACATCGATCCACTGATGAGTATTGATCTTGCACATTTCAAGTGTGCACTGCTGGGTTTTTGGTATTTCAGCTACGTGTCTCGTCTTTGTCTTTGGCGGTGGATGAGCTCCGCCTCTTCGGTTTGAATCAAATCTTTCAATGTTCTACAGTTGAAAAGAAGGCACATCCGAAAAGGCAGCAGGGTAGTGACATTTAGCTGCAGTTCACCGACCGCAATAACCAAATCACTGCAAGCAAGTATTGCCAAAGCAGATTTCCTTTCATCGTGCATCATATTTCTATACTCGTATTCTCATGCGACCGAATGATGATTGAGTAAGAAACCCTCTTTCAAACGCAGCCCCGAAGGAGAACACAGAAGTGTGCAAAACTCGGTCATGCAATTGTGCTTTTGGTTAATTGTGCACTCAGTATCACACAATTTTTCATTTTCTTGTTTTTTATTGCAACGGTTAATGTGATGTATCTAAGGCGCACTGTAATGCCTTCCCTTTGTACAGCCTTCTCCAAAATAGAAAAAGCCTTCATAAGTTAATAATTTTGTCAAACTTCGAAGAAGGGAAGCTAATGCTCCAATGCAATAACTTCACAAGGACAGCTCTGACACGAAAGAAAACCCAATTCTTAGTAGCATGCAAAAGCTTTCCACGTATGCAAACAACAGCAGCAACGGTACGCACCTGAATCGGAGTGATATGGATTCTCGGAGCGCCAGCAACTGGAAAAAACAGCTGTAACGGCTAGTGATAGCTCGTACATTTGGACCTAACGTCTGCAAAGGGAGTGCAAATTTCGATTGACTCTGATAATCGTTGAACGCTCACTACAGAAGTGGTTGTGATTTGCTAACGAAACAGCGCGAACTAAAGAATACAGGAAGCCTCAAAGTTCAAATAAATCCGTATTTAGCATGGCTAGGAAACCATAGGATCTGGCAAATTGCTCTTATATACAATTCTGAGGGCAAAGCAGTCCAAACAACCATTCTTGGATATAAGGGCAGTATAGTCGGCAGCATCAGCAGCAGCATATGCGATCACTAGCGAGTTTATGCATCCACTGTATATCCCCACTGAGCTTTCTGAACGTTGAATAAAAATTCCCTTAGAACAATTGGAATGATTCTGTTTTTCATGATGTGATGAGTAGAGCGAGGTTAATTATCTATTTTACTCGACGATCAGTTCTTGCACAAGACATTCGCGTGATATCAAAACGAGAGATCAGCTCAGGTATATGGCGTACATATTATCAGTTTCGAATTATGTGCATGAAGCAATTCATTTGCGAATTGGTTTTTGTTTTAGGAAAGGGCGCTGATAAACGAAGCGTGAATAAGATATGAAGCATAATGCGGCACGATGAAATATTTCAGTAGATGGACATTGCGAAACGGTTTCAACACAGTGCTCAACGTGATTAGCGAAAGAAGCACCGCATGCAGCAAGCGACTAAAACAATTATGTGCACCTTTTTATATTTCTTCGCAACTAAATGATAGCTGAAATTTGTGAAGGTAAGTGTTTGCTGAACATTCGCGATATGCTGAGCATTTGTGTACTTTTCATCTCATCAACGGGCTTCACACCTTATCAGCAATTAATGAACCTTCATCATTCAGATAGCCCCACTACTCCTATAGGCCTTCCGCTGCGCATCCGTCTCATGCAGACTTCATTGATGCAAAATGAATAACCGATCGTTGCAACATTTATGCGAGTTCATTGTTTCGTCTTGAAATGCCTCAGTTTCATTTGAAGAGGTTGGATGAAAACGAAATATGGTATGGAAGGATGTATCTATGACCCATGTATTTCCCACCGATCTTTATAGGAGCGTTATGAAATCGTTCATCAATTGACTGTACCGATGCGACATGTAGGCGTATAGACATAAAAGCACAAACAGATACATATGTACGAACAGAAACGGAATCGAAATGATACAATTTCGCAGAGCAACTGTACGTAAGCGCTGAAAACGTTGTCCTACAAGTGCCAACCATAGCCTCTTGAATGCGGCAATTCCAATGTTGCGAATTCTTGAAAAGCTTTCAAAATGTTTGTTGCCGAGGATTATACATCTAGCGGGTGATTTCCACTTTCGAAATCTTCGTGACGTATGATCGCAATTATAAAAAACGTATTTTTCTTACAGTTTTGTTATAAAAGAAGTGGGGATCATGACAACTGGTTTATTGACGAGATATTTATTTGCTCTTCGAATAAGCTTCAAGAAAAATGCGTATGAAGAAACAAATTTGGTTAAAGTGTGGAGGTTTTATTTGACGTTTCGAAACGGAGCATGTCGTTGTTATACGACAGTGCTAAAATTTCAATAAGCATTTAAAAGCATGAATAATTGCCGTCATCCATTCATAAATACACTGTTCTCAAATCGCGAGTTGAAAGCACCAAATATGCAAATAAGAACAATAGAAAGTATATGCTCACAAGCATTCTCAAATAGCTGCGGCAGCTGTATGTCGCGAAGATATTTGCATCCAACGAACAATCGCAGACTTTCTTCGGTGGTTTATATAAAGCGGAACCAACCAGTCCATGTGGATGAAGTCATATAGAAAATATCGTTAGAAATTCAGCCACCTTCCTTCATTTTGTGCCGCTGGCACGGTGGAAAATAAGTTGTTGTTTATAGTGCAGCGGTGAGTCATATATTTATGCCAGCTCATCATTATCGATGTGGTTGCGTTTTCTTCATTATTATGTTACTATTCTCATAGCCAATGCCCGTAAGCATCGCCCTATCTGTATTGCTTCTATTATTTACGCAGCCTTATTCTATCATTTGTGTAAAAATTTGATAAATATTACAACAATGTGGAAACATATGAAAAATAGATTCTTTTTTAGTCGCGTAATGGAAGTGACGAAAGATTAACTTGCTCTAGGGGATTCTTTTCCAGTAACTAAATTACTAGAAGTTTGTTAAAGAATTACATGTGGTGATCTCAATAACGCGTCATCGGAGCTCCACACAACTGATGACGAGGAGTGATTAGTCGATACAGTAAGCTTTTTGAAGCATCTGACTGATTCCATTCTGAAACTTTGCGCGATTGTGCTTTCGTTCTTATGCAATATTTGTTTTGACATGTGCACTAGCATCATGCATTACAGTAGCTAATGATCATAAAGCGAATCCCACAAATTTTCACCTCAACTTCAAATTCTTGAGGGGCATCTTCATATGTAAGTGGAAGGATGTGACTACCTACCTGCGTACAAACTAAACAACTGTAAGCTCACACTTACCTGTAATCACTACTCTGCTGATAGCATATGATGAGACAAGGGCTTAAATATTATATTTTCATTGTAATAATCATTCTTTGGCAGGCCGTTATGAAAACGGCCGTTACGAAAACAATAAACGCTTTACAACGACTCGAGTATCAGTCTAACATAAGCCCCATCTGGAATTTGTGGACGCCGAGTGAGTTATATGAAGCAGTCACAGAATAAGCCACATAACTGCAATCAAATTTGTGGCGGAAGAACATGCCTGCATCCAGGCAATGAAGATTGCTTTATCTGCAAGCGTATTCACCAAGTGGTCTCATATGCGTCTATCTCCGCCTCCGCGTACCTCCGAATTTGCGACAGCCACGGAAGATTATGAATGTTGTAAGTGTCAGTCATGCAAACAGCAAGAGAAGGTTTTTTGATGACAAAGGAACCGAACCAAAATTGGTCGCTATTGAACAGTGTGATGAAGGAAGACCCTAACAATGATATGTGGTGCTTCAAATCGTATGCAACATAGCAAATCAGACAATTATTGCGGTAACACATGATTTCTAAAAACAATTTTGCTTTATTTAAAATCTCTGGTAGATGCTTGATGTCACCTAAAGTTTAGTGCGGGGTTCTTACTAACAATAAAATAATAAGACAAAAGAGTTCTGAACATAATTGAGCAGAAGACATGCGATCAAATGAACTTTCAAGTACCCTCTGCCTATGGCCTTTGCCTTTGGGAATTTCGAAAGACAGCTTTCTCAATGTATTATCCTCTCGTCCAGCGTCCCGCTAAATTTCTATCGGCGAACTGAACCTATGACAGCGATATTGCGATGGGAAAAAATGTTTCATTATTGGAAAAAGAAGGCGAGAAAAAATCGTTGCTAATCATCATGCTAGCTCTCCAACTTGTTCATCTGCCGAGATCGATTCTAAAAGCGCTCGAAATTACTGCAATTTCCTTTTTTCCAAGACATACCTCAACCTCCTCAGATCCTTACCGCCTTCGTTTTCTAATCTCTCACTCTCGTCTCCATTACCTGTTTCGCTTTTTCCTTCTCGTTCTTCATTTAGGATCTTCGTTCGAACTTTCTCCCTCATGGTTCGCCACCTCCAGACTCAAGAGAATGCGCATAGCACGAAATGCGAATCGACTGCGCAGTGTCAAACTTGGCAAAAAGCTAAGTACTGATAAACTAGAGGAAATGTTTTCAGCAAGCGGGATTTTCCTTACAGTGGGGAAGAGTGGAAAAGGTGGAGGAGTGCTGCAAAATGATCAACCGATGATTAGACACGAAAGAGATCCAGCAACTCAAAACATCGCGGAAGTTCGCATTTTCATCCTTTCCTGTCTACGGTAACCAAACTAGAGGTGAATCAGGTCACCCCAGGACTCAACTATACCCCTACTGAAAAAGAATTGTGAAGTTTTCGGCGCAGCTGAGATTCCATGTGAAAGTTTGCTCAAAGTTCAAGCGCAAGAACCCGCAACAATTCGCACTAAACTTCCTGCTTTGGCAGCAAAAACTTGGTGAGAATTGTGTCTCGCCCCTTAGCCCGGAGAAGTAGTGTGGGAATGTGCTGAAAGTTTCAAGAGCATGAAGAAGACGGTTGTTGGAGGTGGCACTTACGCCCAAATAAGACAAGTCAATCAATACGATTGGGAAGTTGGGAGTGGGAAGCTGCGTGGGAAAATCATTCCGAATTTCTGAAGAGTGTTTCTATGGTTGCCAAGCACCAATAGAATAATTATGTATGCGTTAACAATCTCCAGCTAATTCCTCATCAAGCACTCGCAAGCGAATATTCGAAATCAGCTGATGATGAGCGGTGGTTTCATATACGCGGTCTTCTGTATTCCTTATGAAAGGGACTGTGATCACGCAGTGGCTCAATGGGAATATATTGCTACTTCTACATTTGTCAGCTCGTCTAATAATTTTAGCACGAGCATAAGAAAAGGCAGAAGCCAGGTTGTCGTGAAATTTGACGTGCATAACCTCTGACCTATGGTGATCTATTAAAAGCATTTTCAACGTTTATTTTCCTTTACAAGCCCGAACAACACTTGCTTTACAAACAGTTGTTTTTCGTTACAACGCCCTCTCCAAATTCAATCTCAGAAATTACATAAAAATATCGCATATCGTGGGGGTTTTGCGATGCCTCTTTCACTCAAATCGTGTTGTGCTTACCTCTGTTATGTCATTCACTGCATAAGTTAAAATGCAATTTGCGGAAGTTTCATCTCTGAAAGATTTTCAAGCAGTGCAACTTTGCACAGTCTTCAAATCTTTGCCCAACAGCATATACGTGAAAGGCGTCCATATTGGCCCATAACGGTTTTCATGTGAGAAACACCGAAAATATCAATTCCATAATGCTTCTCATCCTGAAAATATCAACGAAAGAATACTTACTATATGGATCAGTCGTTTGCAACAAAAAGAGACCTACCCATTGCTTCGAAACGTTCGGGAAAATGCATTATAAAAATAGATAATGATTCATTCGTAGCATGGACATTGGCCAGTGACGTACGTCGTCTCCACCCCTCCCCTCCCTCTCCCCTCCTCTTTTCCTCTCATCTCTCATTTGCTTCATTTCGCCTCACTGAATCCCCCCTGCTCCAGAAGCGAATGTCGATGAGACTCCACAATAACAAAGGACTCAGATGGATTGTGCCCATCATTCGCTTGGAAAATTCGAAGGAATGTGATGAATGGCTCCTCGTGGCTGCAACAATTGCAAGCGGTAGATGAGCAAAGTGCGGATGAAGGAGAATTTGTCTCGAGTATTATTCTTCGAGAATTCAACACAGCAATGCAAATCGAAGGTCCACAAATGCCGAATAATTAGTGCAACATTCGAGTCGAAATCAATTTTTATTAGAGACTTGTGGTTTCATTCCATTATCTTAAATAGAAAACTTTAATAGTTGATGGATCCACTAACGTGAATTTTCGATCTGTCAATATATGAGTTGCTTGCATTCATCAATTTTAGAAGCATATCGCATGCTTCGACCGCAATTAAAAACTTACTGAAATTTATTAATTATGTGTTTATTACCCACAATATGATTTGAAGTGTTCACATGAGACCTTATAAATAGAAACAGAAATGTTTGCACCTCCTTCAAATGAAAATGAATTATTCACCGAATTGGATGGCTCGATCGTTATATCCTTCTACTTCTCGGACGTGAGTAATGCATCATCGTTAACGAAAGCTTCCGGTCGATAGTTCTGCTGCTTGAAAAATGTCAATGCGGAATGCACGACCGATGTACACGTTGTCTGAGATGAGCTTAAGCAATTTGCATGAACATGTTCTGCGCAGAATGAAGTTCAACAATCGTTCTTCGGCAGCTTGCTCGCTGATCTCTAGGGGTCAAACGTTGCTTAAAAGTGAGACGTTGCACGTTTTCCAACTTCAGTCAAAGAATCTGACTTTCTTTGAAATTTCGCGATCTATGAGACGCGATTCGAGTTCTGACTGAAATTGGAAATGCAACGCGATTTTTC
>JAARMF010000810.1:7772-19519 GCA_022844705.1 Toxascaris leonina | reverse complement strand
GGGAGAGGGGAAGGGAGAGGGGAGAGGAATCGTAACTTCGATCAGAGTCCGATTCCACTCATACAGTGCTCTCCTACAGATAGGGAGTTGGAAGTAACCGCACTTTCTCAACAACCTTTGAAAATCTAATCCCTGATCATCAGGACGAACAGTAATATTGCCGCGTAGAACAACACATTTGGTTTTGAACAGCAAGTATCCAAGTCATAAATCCCTACTAACAGACTTTGCCTCAGTGGAGGTGCATGTCGTGCCGCCGTCAATTTACGAAGTTGACGTCATTCACTGTTGTCTTCGATAGTTGAAACTTCTTCTACGTGGGCGTAGTTTAAAGAGGACATTTCTTAGTCCTTTTTTCCTCAGCGCAGTCAAGATTTGAATCGGCATCTTTGTACGTATCGATGGGAAAGATCAATCATCGAAATGCAAAATTCCTAACGAACACTAAATGAGGTTCAACAATGAGATGTTGATATGTGTTATGATCAATAAAATTATGCGATAATATGATGGTCCGCGTCGATTTTGTAACTCCAATTGGAGAAATTCAATGAATACAAAAGAATGTTTTATTTGCCAAAATTTTTTCATTACGAATAAATTTTCTTTCGCAGATATTCCGACTGCATTAAGGTTATGAGGAAAAAATTAGAAATTAACACTGAAATAATAATACTCCGAATTCTCACATATGAATTGCGTGTAGTACGCATAACACTTAATGTAAAAGCATATTTATTTCTATGAGAATAGATGTTTCATTCATGTTTCATTTATGAAATAAGCTGCATAAATTCTGGATAAATTCTACAAGCGTCTATCCTATCTATGAGGATCATATCCTCCTTCGTTAGCATTATCTTATTTGTCGTGAAGAGATGGAAAAAAATATGGGATCGTTGAATATAGGCCGACTACATGAAGTATGACCTTTGCACTTCACACTTAAAGTAAGCAATAATAGATTCATTCAGTACTAAAGGCCTTATTGCCAAACGCCGTAGGCACTGATAGCTGTCGCCAACAGCGGATATTTACTCTTGTCTTCATGGTCGTTGACCATTTTGCCCTGTGGCATTAACGTGTAATGCTCGAGCTTATTCTTCGTTGTAATGCTCCGAGTTGCAGTGGGCGAGGAGTTGTTTAGTTGAAGTGTTTCTCAAGCGATGCTCGCCATGAACTCTGAAAACTGCTTTTCCGATGAAGTTGCAATGTTTTATCCGGATACTCGCGATCCTTTTAGTCTCTCCGAGCACTACTATAGTATCATCGAAGCGAATGCTATCTTATCCACCACAACGCATGAATTAGCTACATGTCATTGTTGAGTACAATTTTATGCTATTCGAAACTGTTTGAGATTTGTCAAGAGTTGCGATATTGCAAAGATGCTCAATACGATGTGATAGCAAACCGCTAGCACATATTGCTCATTTTCGGATACTCTTCAAATTCAATGAATTTTCAACTTTTCTATCATCGAGTTTGTCGCATAATTTGTATATTGCTTATGGATGTGATTTTGTACTGAAGAACATTTGCTTGGTACTTCGAAAGATTTCTTGCGGAGACATCTTTCAAGCAACGCCCATCTCCGCTTTCCAGATTTATCCGGTAATGGTCGACGTTATAATATGCAATTGAAAATGTGGACGTTGTCAGTTAGCAAAGCCCCACTCAATTAGCAAATTCTGTTACCGGCAATAAGACAGTTCACAGTGTGATGTTCCTAAAGGCGAGCAACTGTTTCAGTCGCTTTAGCAAATTTCACAACCGTTTCATTCGCTGTTGCAAAGTCCTTCATCACCGTATCGTGTCTTCGCCTCTGTGTGCGTCTCTAATTGTTCAAAGATTCAACCACCGGAACTCCAATTATGGGATTTCTTCGGTATTTTGAGGAAGGGATGATCATCAGTGTGGAATAAATATTTTCATTGTGGGTGATTCTGAAATTTAAGAAAGAAGTATTCCGAGTGAGGTAATATAATTGAAAATGCATCATAAGATCCCACAACTGATTCAGATCTCGTTTCTCAACACCCTTCTCGACGTAACAAATGTGAACAACGCACTGAGTGAGAATGGTTTCGTTCGTCCGTCGTGCACCAATTATCGAGCTGTTTTTGAGTTATAAATCTTTGAGTGCTGATTTCCACCTTTCATTCGATCATAAATTTCAAAAGCGCGCTTATACATCAATAGGCATGTATTAGATAAGGAGCGAACATGATAAACATAAATCGTATGGACGAATGCGTTTCTATTAAGGCGTTTTTTAGGTGTGATGGCATCTGTGATGGGCCGGAACCGGAAGCATTTTGTGCTCTCTCATTCATACTCAACACGTTGTATGAACGATTCATCGAAGTAAGCAATAAGACACTTATTCGCGACTGGGCAATGGGAGAGATCTTGAAAGCAGGTTGTGTTTGGCCGCCACATTTCGATGTCATAGCCAATCACCATTTGCTGACTATAGCAAAGCTCCAAACCTGTCAGGATAATGAATTTGGACCATTGCCAAACCACCAGAGTCGCATGATGGAACATCTTGAACTTCTTGGTCATGTGCATCATATGGATCACAACAAAGCAGCTGTGTCGACGTAGCAAGAATGTGAAATGAATCGTCTGCATCGCTTCCATAGCATTCAAATTAAATCCACTGACCTGTCATTCGAGCAGTTAGCGTAGTTTGCAAAAAAGCAAATGATGTTACCATCTTGGTAGAAAGACTGCATAAAATGGTTCAGTAGGATGGGATGGTGGGAAGAAGACAGGATGATAGTCGAGAATCATAGGTTTGAATTTTGGAATCCTCTTCTGGTACACTAGGCTATCGTTGATTAGTTGAGCATGAACAAATACAGTCAAATCTGTGTCGAATGTGATTAACGTCAAGTGTCCTCCATTTCCTCAAAGTTTATCATAACTAATAAGTCTAGAGGAATTCCTTGCTGCAGTAATAATCGGCTCACTCATGCTCCTCTCGTTTCGCAATTTCCAAATTTGTAAAGAGCACTATTGCAACGTCGCGTCTCAGCACAACTTTGCATTTTTGTCACTTGAACTTCAATTCTGCGAGCAAACAAGCTAGAGCTCTGATATCTTGCAATGCTCCCCATAACCTCACCAGCTCCATCACACTTTGCAACAATGAGCTTTGCAAATACGAGAAAACCCAAATGTGTTACATCACAGAACTTGACTGCTTCAGAAGAAACAGCGAGCACGAAAAGGTGTGCTCAGGCCCTACCTAGGTATAATGTTCTCCACCAGTTGGGCAGCATTTCATTTAGTCCGTATCTCTCAAAGCGAGATGTGGGGCACTTAAAAGTGCTCAAAAAATATGCGGTTTCCGTTGATGGGACTTTCGTTTGGTGTGGTGCGGCTGCGAGAACACCGATCTGACGCCGTTGCAGAATGAAAACTGAAAAACGGCGACATGATTGTGAATTATTTGTCCAAATTAAATGCCGTCTCACCTTCTACACTGTGAATTTATCAGTGTGCAGAAGAGTTCATCAGAGCGCATTTTATAGTGACAATGGAGTACACTGGATATCATAGAAGTGTCTTCAGTAACGTCGAAAATTAAACTGATGGACAGAGGACCTCACGAACATGCTTATTCGAGTCACGACATCGGCATTATGGCTTCGCAAGCGCAACTTTGCTGAAACTCATGGATGAGAGACAGCCAAAATTTATTTGTTGGGCCATCTATCTCCTCGTGACCGTTATCAGTATGGTCCTCGATTTGTTGGCAGAGTTGTTGTCTGCCTGACGGTATGAAACGAACCGAGCAATTACAGGGAATACGACCAGCACATTGCTCGCTTACTTTCGCAATGGCATTATGGTGACATTTCGTCCATTGACGGCTGCTATTTGTGACAATTTATCTGTGTGGATATCCGCTACACTTGAATTTCACTTATGCACGTTCAGTTGGATTCTGATGCTCTAATAATGAGGATATTAAGAGTGTTGGGCAAACTCTGTATTCAGTTGTAAGAGTCGTCGTAGTCATTTATACGATAGGCTCCTATATCATAAGTACCTTCTGTGGTTATCGCTCAGAAGAACGAAGTCTGATGTCTCTTCTTGAGATGCCGATAAGCTGCTTGTAAGGTGCGAGCTAGAAGGGCGGAACAGCTAACTTTGAAATAAGAAGAACAGTGTTGTTGAAAGGTGAAGGCTGTATCCATCGTAACAGTGAAACATTGTTAAATTTTACATTTGGCATTGGAATGAAACCTCAAGATTCAAACGAATGTGCACCTCCAGACCTCTTCAGTGGGGTGCAGTGCATTTTTGCTTTGATTAGCATAAGTAATGCTCAAATGGCTATGCATCTCTTCACTGACAGAACATTCAACTTCCAAGCTTTTGTCCTCACCTGTTCGATGCACTCTTTCTCCTTGATTTGTGAACAGCGACGACGGTCGCTGTGTCACTTTCTGCCCACAGGTTTGTGGCCAAGTTGGACCAGCTGGTGCAAGATTTCTCACTGCAAGAAAGATTTTTCCACAGCAGAGGGTGGAACAAGAAGGGATCAAAGTTTTACGAAAATGGCCAATGATGTAAACCTCTCAACTCCGCCAGCACATTTTCACACGCTCTCATAGAAATGTGTTGGCAAAGCGCATTACGGAGAGATGAGGCCTGTGAAATCTCAGCGTGTGCGTTTGTTTGTTCGTCGCATTCGAGAATCACTTTAAGTAGGGTTGTGAAACTCAGTATGCCTAAATGAAATAGCATTGCCCACACAGTATGCTAGCTTTGAAGATAGTCATATGTACCCTGAGGCATCCGCACATCTCCGTGTAAGTCTGGCAGCACTTGCCAATCGACTCGTAAAACGCGGAAAATTGAATGGTTTTCTCGAAGATCTGCACGAGTGATCGCATCTGTTAAAATATGGTAGCATGAGCGTGTATGGTTTTGTGCCTGTTGCCATTTCATTAAGATGGTCTGAGAATTTCTGGAAGATGGTCTGGAAGAGATTACATGATGTGCTGCCACACTTGCAACCTCTACAAGATTAGATCTAATTTCTCCTCTACGTAAGAAACGAATATCCCAAGAATGGCGAATTGCAGTTTTAATGTCAGAAACACTCTCAGTCTTTGAGTCGTCATTGATGATGAAGATTCTGCTCGATAAAGGAGTTGCTTATTTCAACAGAACTGTAATGTTAGAAAATTGTAATAACCCACTTCCGCTTTTATGTTGCTAATCGTCACTAACAGTACATCATAGTATCGAAATCTCCGCCGGAGTGATCTGAAATTGAGCATTAGGCCGAAGAAAAAAATTTGCGCGCTCATATGATTTGCTGCTTGTGGGTTCTTGTTACTCCAGTAACATTGCTGATACAAACCATCACTGGTGATAAAATTGCGATACTTCCGCGTTTCCTGGAGGGGTGGATCCAAGCGGTTTTATTTTGCTGACTGTTGCGTAGGGATTGTATGTGTTGAGGATGGACTTCCATCCGGAAGTTCAAAGAAGTTGCGATCACGTTGATGAGAGCTCATATTTGGCTCGTCAATTTATGCTTATCTATTTCCTGAATGCTCGATAAAGCACTAATTCATTCAACCGATTCTTTTGTTCGAAGAAATATAGCGCATATTTACTTCATAACGCAATAAGCGGAACGCATTAGCGGTATTGCGGAATGAAAACATCCACATCCTCCTCATAATATTGAATCTAGGAGCCATTCAATGACACCGTCAGTATCAACCATGCGAGGGACGCAGGGATGCTTGTTATAAGACAACAGACAACATAGAACAGGTGAAAATATGTGAATGCGCCAAAAAAACACAGAACGGGCTCAGAAACAACATTATTCCAGGACCACTTTGTATCATATGCCTACTCCAAGATCAAAGATCCCGAAATAGGCATATGGCATAAAAACAATCTCGATGAGTTGGAGAATGGAATAGCCAATATTACTTTGTTCATCAAATGTTTGTTGCTGCATAGAACAACACGGTTCCTTACCTCTTGTATAGAATTCAACCACGTTTCATTCATATGAGTGACTTGAAGGAATCATTTTCGCGATACGCAAGAAAAGTTCGATTATACATGTTAATTGAAGGATTTATCAACAACTGAGCTCATTTTTGAGCATTCTATCGTAAATATCTCGAGCGGATTGCTGTTCAGCTCATCATCTAGCACACTTTCGTTTTGCAACCCACTAAGCAGTGAGCGTTAAATCAATGTCGCCCTGTGCTCTCTGCTCAACAGTCCTCACTTAAATAAACTTTATTCCAAGCATCATTTACAACATGTTCTTCAAAGTTTGCTCCTTTTTAAACAAAAGTGTATCGAAATTTTCTAACTTTAATCGTCTCGTATATGACATGTCCTTGTCGTCATATTCCGACCGTACTCTACTCATGATTGATGGCTCAGTGGAATGATATTTCTCACCTCAAGCTTAAATTTGTGGTGGTAGTGTTAATCCACAAAGAGCAGCTATCTTTTCACAGCAAAGATGACCGCCACCTTGATCATACAAGCTCGAAAGGGCTAATAAATTCGGCATAATATGCGTTCCTGGATCCACTTTTAAGGAATGGCAATAGAAATCGAAATATGCAATCTTGTCGACCCGGATAGCAAGGAATGAAAGTCGATCTACTAAATGTATTTTTTTCGCTCTTCAAATGTCATTGACTTCTGTCAAGATTAACGAAACAACGTTATTGTGACTTAGGCGGCGATCTCAGGTGTGTATTTCAGCCACCAAGGTTAACAGCTACAGCTTTAACGGCTCGCGAATTGAAACCACTGAACAGACAGATAAGAGGCATACAGAGATGCACGCACGTAGAACGCCGTTTGGAACCCAGACGAACGCAGAAAGATGCCTCGAGGATTTTGGACCACAAAGGGAATGCTCCGTGGTGGATTCTCTGGAAACGAATCTTTTACAGAGGCCACTCGTGCGCTTCATTTTCTCTGTCACTGATGTAAAAGGCGAGTGCTGCCTGTGCAAAGTTTAAAAAATTCTCCAAAAAGTCGCAGCAACACAAGCAAACTCTATCAAGTACCGTATTCGAACAATATACTCATAAGGGAAACGTAACCCCAAGATGCTATCAAAGAAACAATAATTCAGTGCAAAAAAGAACATCTAGACATATTTAGGGTGACCGCAATACATGACGAAAAAGGCCACAGAATGAAGCTGGAAGACTCATCACCAATATTCTATAATAACATTTACTCGTATGCACTAAAATATCAGATTTTGCTGGATTAACAAAGAAAGGGTTAAAACCGAGAAATAATCAGATCGTGCAGGAACGGTGCTCTGTCTGCAAACGAATCAGTACAATGCGAAAATATTCAAGAGAATGTAAACTTGCAGATGTGACCATTATATATGAAAATAGCCGCAATCGAGGCAATGCGCCAAATTATAGATGAAGATCGTAGCTGTTTAGCAAATTGAAATTCTCCACAGTTTACTTTGGCGCACAACTCTAATTTGCAGTTAAGCCGAAAGTGTCATGTTTCTTGCAAGAAAGGTCAAATATTCATCAGTTCCATTAGATCACATTTCATTATCAGAGAATTTTTTTTTTTTTGATAGCCCTTGCTATATTATGTATTAACGCATCGAAAGATTATTGGACTTCATTCTCGTTACCAGCGATAAATTATTTATACATCGAAACTGCGATGTATTATGTCCAGTCGATATCTTCTACAGCTGTGCACTTCGCCGACAGTGTTGTGTTCACTGTTGCTTCAAACTTTCATCACTTTGACCTCTGTTCCTTATCATAACCGCTCGAAAACAATGCGACGTTGTGGTAGCCATTTATGTCATCATCCGCTAAATAAACCCTGCCTGTTTTAAAAAACTGGCACATACACTGGCCCATACGCGTAAACATATCTGGCACAGACCGCTCTACGAACATTAGTAGCAGCTTCTTTACCAAGGAAATTGCTGATAATGAGCCACGACCTTAATTCCTCAAAGAATGCCTCTATTGCAGCTTTATGTAGAAAAGACGAAGCATATGGCGGCACCGTAGTAATAAAGCCAACCAGTTTCCAACTATCCATCCCTTATGATGGTCACATTCTCTTTAAAAATCGTCTGCACTCTCGGGGAACTTTTAGAACGCGGTAGACTGTTTCAGGAAACCCCCAGCAGCAAAAAACTCCCCCGCCTCAGTCCAAATAAAGCCATATAGAGTGCTCCCAGCCAGCATAGTCCCTTGCGTACACCGACACAAAGCACGAAGGACATGCTGGCAAACATACGTATGTGCATGTACATGCGCACACACTCGTACTCCACTGTGCCTTACTCAGCATAAAGCTGACTATCTGATCTCACTAGGATGGCTATGTTGACCGTGTTTCCTTCGTTAGGAATACTTCCGTTCGTGATAAATGCACACCACTTGTTCGAACATCTTCCCTCCAACTCAAAATGTTCTTTCGAGAGGTGATGGCAAATTGTTCAACTTCGCCAACAATCTCCACTACACTATGATTTAGTTGGTTAATGGCAGAGTGCATTGTTTTTGCTTCAGTTTCCTCCTCTCATCCACGAAACAGACCTCATTCGTTTTGGCTATTTAATGTATCCAAGCCATCCAATCAATGTCAACAGTGCATCACTCAGATTGTCGTCATCTATCAATGATTCGAGGCATCACTGCGATAAGGACCACTCTCGATTTTCATTCCCTCGTAAATAAAATTGCGAAGAATGAGGATGCAATGGGTTCCTTAATTTCCCAATTTTTTCTCTAATGATCTATCTTCTAGCATGAAATTATTCGGTTTTCATGCATATCAGGTCTTTATTAGATTATTGCTCACAAGTATGGTCGCCATCGAATCTAAAGAGAGATAGATACATATTGTTTAAATTCAAATTGGAGCACTCGAAGAGATTTCGGCACAGCCCAATAAAACGTTACGCTTAAAGGGAAGCGAAGGAAGCATTTACCAACGTCCACACCAAGAATCTTTAAAAAAAGCTTAGATCATTTGCTGCTAACAGAGAATTTCAAATAACTTTGATTCCGTTATCATGAATATTATATAGGTTTTAGTAATGAAATCGGTGTTGGTAAAACACGTTCTCAAAAATGCTAGAAATACAACAGCTTTGATTGCATTTTCTTTCGTATAAGCAGGAAAGCGCTTGCTTTGATCTCTCTATGTTGTACTAACAAATTTATATATATATAAATGGTTACCCATATCTGATAGATTCTCACGTATTGCGCGAAAATGTTCTTTGAAATTCATTTGCATGTTCAGCAATTCGTCCCTCTTGATACGACAGCACTACGGCACCGCGATCTCACGTCGATTTTTTCATCTGAGAACAATTCCAACCACCGATTATATTGATAGAGCCTCGATAAGAAAACAAGTTGCTGCCCCACATCACAAAGTCATAGTTGCGTGCATATCTTCAATTCATCATTTTCTGAGGGCCGCTCTTTTCTTGTTGCTAGCAGTGGAACTATATCTATGCATTTGCCTAATTATTGCGATGATCTTTTTTCTACTCAATCCGGAGATGCTATAAAATTGATCATTGTGGAATGTTTGTGATTTCATGTGATCACTGAAATAGAAAATTAGGAATCTTTCCATCAAATTCAGCAAGCCATGTCTTGAAAGTGGAGACCGTACTGAAGGGCAAAAATTGATATATCCTCGTCGCTTTAAACCAATTCTTTCAGACTGCTGAAAAGCTTCTAATAGGAATCCCAAAATCGAACTGGGTAATGTTTGTGAATGAAAGCAAGGCTTTCGATGCTGCCATCGGCGATGTCAGCGAGTGCTGGACTCGTTGTTTTCTTTGCGTGACAACGCGAATAACAATGTTGTTCGAAAGAGCTGTACTTGCACCCGTTTAGTGTGCGCTATAGAGAATTGTGGAATATAATAAAAGTTGTAGTGCCCAGACATGTAGTCAGTGATTTTCCGTTGCATGAAACAGTGGCTTTGAGGTTTCATAAACTAAGGCATTTCAACTGAATTAGCTCGAACTCAAGAATTCGTTTCATTGCACACCACGAGCTTATTGGAAGTTTTAACTAATTGTTCTGGAATCTGTTAGCTATTACATTCGCACTTTCATCTGAGATATTTAGGTCACATGGGCATTTTCGACAACTATAAGATTCGTGGACGAACATGCTATTGGGCAAAGAGAGCATGAAAGGAACTGACCATGTGTTTGTTGCTGTTGAAGTTTATATACACATCCTAAGAGGCATCTCTTTTTCAAACAGCTTTATTCCAAACTATATTTGACCTCTTTGATTTCTCTTTGTATTTTAGCCAAAATTCGCCGTCATTACTACAGTAATAGTATCGTCAAAGTGAAGAATATTCGTACGTGCAGTCATTCGACACTGTGGCAGAGATGTGCGCTGACTACTCGAAAATCCCTCTCGGAGCCGGTTTTTTTGTGTATCCTTTTACGAGGCCACGTAAATCGTTCCACACTCCATCTTTCGGTACACATCATCATCGCCAATCCATCCATATGTCACCCTCACTCTACCAGCATTATGTTACTTCTCACAACTGATTTTTAGTGTGTAAACTCGATAATTTTCACTTTTCATTGAATAAAAACACTTAAAAATATATTACTGAAGACTATGCTTGATGAATGAAATCGATTTCTTAAACTACGGAGGCAAATGTTTATGGCAAAGAAAAATATTGTATTCTTTCAGTTGCGCAATAATTTCAACGTTTGCATCAAGCGAAAATCGCTACTGAATAAAGCATGTAGCGAGCAAATGAAATCCATCCTGGAAATATGCTTGCCTCCTCTTAGATTTAAGCTACTTGGTTTGAGCAGTTGCATTGAGGAGTACTAATTTTTGAAGATCAGAATAAGTTGCTGCAGAAATTTGGAAGTAAGTGGGGTCAAAACAAATACAAAGCTGAAAAAAAAAATGCATCTTCACTCATTACTGCCGGTTACGTAGAGTATTTTTATGGTATGACGACAATCGTGTGGTCGAGGTCCTTATGACTTTGTGGTTCCGAGAATAGCAGTGAATTTGAACTCTCATGACTTGATGTTTAATGCCCTATACTTCGCTATTGAATTTAAATGACTTCAGCGCGACTTCTTGAGCGATCGAATCTGACATTGAGTTAAGAGGGTCAATTATTACATTTTATTTGCATTTTCAATCACGTTTGAAAAAAATGAGGCAATCTCGTGAAGCAAAGCTTATTTGATTGCTATTTATGAGAAGGACGCAGCCTCGTTCGTTGAACGCAATCTCTGCTGTCGCCTTGTCAGTGATGCGGAGCAACGGAGAAGCTTCGAATCTTTATAGTAGTTTACATGACGACGTGGAATATTTGAACTTCTTGGAGCCTTTGTTGTAGCTTAGATATGGAGGAGTAAATGCAGCTGTAGATATTATTATGACTAATTAGATGGAATAGAGAAACCGATGAAATTGGAGTTCATTATATGACTCACATTAAGGCGATGTGAAGCAGATGCAGATGAAGTTGTTTTAAAGGTAACTTAAGAAATTGTTGCTTTACAACAATTTTTTTCAACTAAACTAAAAATTGTATTTCAGAAATTTAGTTTCTCCCGGACTTTTGCATATATGTTGTGGTGTGCCTTTGTTGCAGCGTCATCCAGCGTGCACAACATCATTTGGCAACAGCAGTGGTGGGTTGTCTCCGCC
>JAARMF010000809.1:37576-64015 GCA_022844705.1 Toxascaris leonina | reverse complement strand
AAACTAGCAAAGTTCGTGGTCACGCAGTAGAAAATAAGGCGCTAGAAAGGCGTAGTAGTTCAATGAGAGAGACAAAACTATTACCATGACGTGGAAGTCGGATGGTCGAGGAGGGTCCGCTCTCTTCGACGCTTTCCTGTGTCAGCTTCACCTTGTGGTCCGTTTTCGCATCAGTGTATCCATGACGACCGCAATGAGTGCTCATATAAGCCAATCTAGCATTCACTCTACGCTCACTGCCTGACATTCTATATCCACCATCAACGAAAGAAATGAAAACACAATTAGTGCTTTCTTATCAATTTGTAAAACACACTAAATGAATCTTTTTTGTTTAAATTATCGTACGAAAATATTTGAAATTATTTGAATTCTTTGTATTTCAGACCGATGAAATGGAAAATATCTCAACACATAAGCCACCATTTTTATCAACTGTCAGCACTATAGCAATTTGATTCCCTCAGGTGTGGGCACATCTTTTTTCTTTCATGGACGGGAAATTATTTCTGAAAAACACTTTCGCTGTCTTCCATAGTCACTAATATTTTCATTCCGACGATTTTTCGAAGCTCCTCATGTTCTTCGTCCAAATTTGCAAATTTCGCAAACTTCCTTTGGAAAAACACATTAAACCAACGCCATGCATGTTAGGCTCACGAAATTTGATAGCCCTAGTGTACATCATAGATTGACCTCCGTACCGCAGCCAACGTAGATCAAACGACCTCAAACACAAGGAAATACGTTCAAAAATGCGAAAACAAAACTGCATGCATTATATACCGATCGAGTCTGTAGTTTGCACTGGTTAGGTCACAAAAATAGCAAGTGATCGAATCAACTACAGTAGAGGTGTAATTCTACTTGTTGGTAATTTATGAAACTCGCTGGCCAATGTGCAGGATTCAAAGCACATATCATCGCAATTCTTGCGATATGCTTCGCTTTCTTCGCATTTGTTTGAATATTTCATTTTAAACGAACGGAAGAGTGTGTCAAAAACTGTGATGGGCTTACATTTCAGTTCGGCCCCATAGGGCGTTCGGCAAAGTGCTGAGGGAGTAAGCGTAAGAGCGCACTGAGTTCTCAAATGATACGCTCGTACAGTGGTTAAGAAATCTGATAAAAACTCGACCGGTGTTAAACGAGAAATCTACAGAATGTAAATTCGACCGATACAAAACAAAAATTTGGCAGGTGTAAAATGAAGACCCAACAGATTGAAACAAAAATAAGCACCAAATTTTTTGCATTAATTTCACATCCACTATTCCTTCTAAAATTAACATATCACCGCTGTTTCCCTTGTAACCTTGTACAGCAAACAGTTTGGTATGTAAAACCAAATTAAATGCGAGTTGGAAACTAAGATCTGATTTTTGTTACGTCAATGTTTCCAAATGATTTGCACCGTAAATTCCTCTTTTTTGTCCAAAAAGATGCAATCGTCCAAACTTCTGCTTATGCATTCCTAAGTGACTGACGGGTCGTACAAATGTCGAAATGAAATCTCATTTTCAAATCACACTCAACTTGCTGCAGACCAAAATTTCTTTCACACGCTCCCAAAAGTCAGATGCATCCGCAACTCATGCAAATTTGATGGATCATAACGACTTCATCTAAGCAACCANCATCTCGCCGTTTTTGTAGTTTGTGATGTGATATATAAATAAATAAATATAAATTAGAATAAATAAATAAATAATTAGATATGAATATGAAAATAAAAATAAAAACGTAAAAATAAACATAAACATAAAGACAAATAAAACTCCGCTGTAAAACTCCATTGAAAAACTCGTGCATGTATGTCAGAAGTCATAAATTGCTGAAATGAAACTTGTGGCGACTGCACAAGGTCAATTGCGCTTACGGCAAACAGTTGCAGTACTCAAACTGCTACTGAAGCCGTCTTTGTACATCCATCCCCTGACACCAGATCAAACTTATGCCTTTCCCTCAGCCTCTTCTGTTTTCACGAAAAACTCGGCACATTTTGCAACTACGCCTTCAAATATAACATGCATCGTAAGTGGTCAGCTACAAGAGAAAACTTCCTTGCATTTCGGCATTGCAGTAGACCGCATTATGGTTTAGTGTATCCGCCCACATGCTGCGCGCCTGCTCTTCCAACTGCATTCGGGNGAAGTACCTGTAAGGCAGCAGGGGCTCCTAGCCTTCAAAGCAAGAGACATAAAGGCTGGCAAGTAATATTCTCGAACCAGAATCACTTCTTACTTCAGAACCAAGCTTTACCAGCACACCAGCTGACGTAATTGTGCAAGTGCTAATTTTCGAGCAAAAATTCAAGAGTAACCGTCGGAACTAGTAGACTCACTATTTCAGAAAACACCACAGTAGCTGAAAACAATTCCGCATGTTGTCGCAGGTATGAATGTCGCGGGCAAAATGTAGGTGAAAAGGCTTGAAGACGTAGACGTGGTCACCTGAGGTAGATTTCATTTCTACGTGCACCTTGGAAAATCTTTCAAAAGAGCAACACATCCAAGCTTAGTGCACAACGAACATCTGTTATTTACCACTTTGCTCAGACCTTTCCAAAAAACGTATGTTCTGCGCATGTTACTTATTTCGGTCAAAAATAGCAGTTCAAGGGAATCCTCCAGCAAGATCTCTGCAAAAAATTCCAGACTTCCAAATGCTCTTTCAAAAACTCTGGTTCCTTTCATGTAATTCTTCAGCATCCGATCCGCGAAAAGCCATAACATTCATAGGCCAGTAGTTTGTATCCGATGTCGTATGAGTGACAGCAGCCGCGGACCGCTACTACACGCAAGACGTGCACAAGTGAACTCTTTCCCTTTATTCAAGACGCCGTAGGCAATTGGCAATCGTTCCGCCTGCTGCCATTCAATGGTACATCAGAAGCAGTCCTGTAAAACTCATGTCTGCTTTTCGGTTTTACATACATTACGGTGGCCGACAACAGTGCCAATGAAGTGCCCGACATTTCTGCAAACAGGACTAAGGGAGATGCACAAAATAAGGCGTTTCCACATCGTCCCTTATAACAGAAGGCTTCTGCAATGAAAAATATGAAAAACCTGTAACAAGCACGCGCAAAATTTAGCAATAAAAAAAACTAATACACAGTTTCAATTGAACACCCACATTCTCACATACAACATCTGGAATATGGTACAAAGTTGACTGATCGCGCAAAAGCCTGGAGATTTGATATGCTGAATTTGGCCATTCGATCAGTAAAGCACTGATACACCATAAACAAGCTCATGGTTAATTTCTGTTATAAGGGAGTCATGAAATGTTAAGGTCGTCCTCCCCCGGATGCACTCGTATCGTTCGCCGGCCCCTCTGGAGGTCGGAAATATGGTGCAGAAATATCCGCTGATACCATGTTTCACCGTCGATTACTCTTTTCGCAGTCTTGAAGATGGTGCAACTTGCAGGCTAATCTCCGAAATTCTAAAATTAGATGCACCAAAGAATTAGAAAATACCATCCCTTCTACGTTATACTGGTAAGACCATATCAAAAATAGAGGAGCTAAAAAGGGTTGTAAGCAAATTTAATGCTGTCACCGGCCGAATTCTCGACCTCGTCGTGGTACGCAAATTCGGTTGGTTGGCATCTAAATCAGCGAAAGAGCACTTGCGTGCTAGTTAAATGCACAAATATGGAGATATACGGATGTACGACGAAACTTGTTATTGAATTGTTCGATTCGTAGACTGTCTAGCATCAGTTAAAGTAGCAGATAATCAACAACTGCAGGAAATTTCTTTTTCGATACCCGTGAGCAATGTTTACTACTTGTGAGGTCATATGAAACACTCAAAAACTCAAATCGCGGGCACCACTCCGATATGACTCCTCGGACAGGGTGACTCATAGAATATGGCAAGCAAAATATCAGAACATAACTTACTGCAGACAACAGCTGAGCAGAGGAAACGATGAACACAGACACAACTTTCGAAGAGGAACTCAACAGTAGAGAGATGTAGTGGCCGATACTCGGATCGCCTAAGACGCCAACGAAGCACTTAGATCAACTATGTGTGCAACATCGGCTGATACAACATAATATTTAGTGATGGAATATGGAACGAAAACATCAAACACATCACATCAGAGTGAGCATAAAAAGCGAAGCAAACTCTCAGCTCTAAAACCCCAATGAGAAAAAAAGAGAAAGTAATATGCACAGCACTGTACATAACAGTCGTCCATGTTTCAAGGCAATATCACAGTGCGTTGCGTACCTCAAAAAAACAAAGAAATACCTTCGCTCAGCTACCACAAGATGCGATAAAATATAAACGGACTGTTCATAAAATTCACGTCGAAATGCAGTGCGAGCACTTCAAAAATTGCTACCTCATGGAACCACTTCAAAAATCAAATCCTACAAACTCTATTAAGCATAACATGAAATACTGGAAGCAATATTGTCGACGACTTTCGAGAAATTAACAGTCCAACATTTCGATAACGCAAAAAATATACTTCAATCATCTAGTGGTTAACCGGATGGGGAAAACAAAAGAGGTCGACGCAACTCACGAATGACAAGAATGAGGACGGTTGAAACCTTAAGCTGCAAAACTGCGCCGAGACGAGCGCCCAAGTAAAAAATGATGATAAAATCTTGAATACAATAACAGCATCTATTCCTCGATAATGAGCATAAACCGCAGGTATGGATTAAATGCAGTCGGAGTGGACTGCATCTAACTCAGACCCCAACTTTGAGGTTGAAAGCGTTTCGGAGAAATTCTACGCCCGTTGGAGTCCGTATTCATTCAGTCGTCACTGCGACGTCTACGCATGCTCGAAGAGTCCAGCGGCAGGGGTTCCACTTCCACACGATAGAATCTCGTTCCGATAGTGAGGTTATATCTACAGAAAAGAAAATTACTTTAAGCATCGACTTTCAGATCACAGGGTGGAAGTAGAAGAGTTTCTCGCCTTCAACGACATCAGTGAGCCATTTTCTAGGCGAATCAAAGAAACCTAACTTCTAGCATCCAAAGCTAAAATAAAATTTTACAAATCATGACAAAAAGGCCCAGATGAATAGGATGAGCATTTTTTTTTATTGATCGTCAACATCGGAATTCTCTCGCTTTCAACCCTAAACTCGAGCCTTGAAGCATCCTCCACTTTGTTTGAATTTCCAATTCTCCTCTTCCTTTCCAACTTCCTCACCATCCTCATTATTGCGTCAATCTCCGGCTGCAAAAATCTGGTTGAGAGGCTTCGCCGTGCCGTTTCGAACACGACAAAACGATAAGACAGAGAACATAAAATGCAAAGACCTGTTATCGGCCTTGCGTATCTGACAAAACTCGAGGCGGGTGGTCGTCGCAAGCAGCCAGTTTGGACGGCGAGACGACATTTGTGCGTCTGGTCTAACACCCATTCGCCTTAGACAGCTCTCTTTCACGAAGTGCATCACTGGTGATGTACTAAAATGCATAAATTGTATTAACGCAGCAGAGTCTTGTAATCTTAGATCACTTATGAAAACAGTAGTAGAAGCTGCTTCAGGACACCGTGGTCTGAAGCTGCATCAGCCCCGTCTATGCGCAGAAAAAAAACATTTCCCTCGCTTGGCTCCGTTCACAAATCTTCAACGTGTGTTATGCGGCTTGCCAATTCCGAAAACGGAAATAGATGGAGGGATCAATTTTGTCCGAAAATCTCTCAACAGAAAATGGGTGTCTCTTAACAATGATGGGCAACAACTGATTAATAAAGTAGACAAATCAAGCTGCTCAGAGGTATCACATTAAGCTGAAGCGAGCATGTACAATATGATCGACCATGCTGCGTTAGATTGAACACCTCTGCAGATTCAATTCAAGTACTACACACGGTGATCAAGCGCTTCGGCCAATTGTTAAAGCTCTCCGATATTTTGTAAAGGAATAAACGATGAAATCCTCTCCGTCATATCATGTTAATACTGCATCAGGGTCGCAGTCGTCGTCGCTCACTGGAATCATATGCCATAAAGCGAAAAATCTCCGCGCATACTAGCACTAAAGCTGGAGAGATACCTCAGAAAGGGTGGGAAGAACAAAGAGAAGTAACCGATGAGATTTGACCATAAAATTGGTTTAGTAATTTCGAAAGGCAACAACTACTTTACCGTTTTCGTTACGTCACAAATCAGATTAATGTGCACGAAAACAGAGAAACATTACCAAAAGAGGATATATGAGTTGTGCGGTTCACTCCAAACGACTAGCACGGCACAAGCTTCATGGATATCCTGAATCGTGATCATAACTCTCATATCCTTCAACCGAATTCGTGTTTGCGTTGTTGCCGAGTTCACACTAACGGCTGCAATATCTTCCTCGGAGTCCTGAAAATGCATGCTTTCCGATTCTTCCTGACTCCGGATGGATGCCAAACTGCTACTTACAACGGCAAATCAATTCGCCAGCCTGACATTCACGTTACTTTACTTAGTATAAGCGTATATATTGAGCTATTGCAAGGAGAGATTTATATTCACTAAATAAAAGCATCGCTGCTGTCTACGATAACATCAAACTCCAGCACTCGTAGTTTCATTTTGGTTACTCTCAAAAGTAAATGGAAGTGGTATGAAGAAATAATTATTCATGACTGATTCACTGGTTAGAGGAAAATGACAGAGGCAAAATAGAGCAAACTACATCTGAAAACTCGCAGCCATTCAATGGTTCCATTTAATCTAATGTGAGAAGACTATTCTTGGAAACCGAAGATATAAGAGCGGCGAATGACCCGTTGCGGAACAGGATGCCGAAAATCACTTCCCTATGCAACCCCTCTCCTTCACACCCTACGCTCTCCCCTCTCCGGAACCCTCACACTCATATCACCTCAATTAAATATCGTAAGAGTTTTAACGAACGATGGTAAAAACCCTTCTGTGAAAAACAAAACTAGGAACAAACTATCGCCCTCCAAAATACCTTTTCTTCGTCATCCGATTTCTCATCGTCTCTATTCGCCGTCTCTTTCGCATCACCGCTTTCGCTAGTATCTCTCGAATGAGAAGCTCCCATCGTCCCGATAGCTGAAATAATAATTAGCATCAATTTAGGCAACTAATTCTGATATAGCAATAAGAACAACAACAGGAGTACTCCCTGCAAGCAAAAGGAGAAAATCAAAAGACTTTTAGAAGGAAAACATTTGAACAAAGAACTGAAAAATTTACAAACATTAAATATTTCGCTGTAAAGCAGCCGGCCAAGGGCTTCATCTCGATGCAGACTGTACCCCTCATTCTCTTTCGAAGAGTTCGCCCGAGGGCAAAGTTGACTCGTAAGCCAACGAAATAAAGAAATTAGAAGTGACAGAAGCCATGGCAAGGATGTTCCCATAAATGCGGGAACGGCATACTAACAAAAAAAAGCTTCGTGCAAACAACTCATTCCTGATATGTACCGGATTCAGCAAGTGGCATGATGCTTTCCTGAAGCAATAATTTCGCGTTCGGATTATTCAGCGACGAACAAGTCTCCTCCCGTACATCGTCTGTTGCTTCACGCTCTTCCCTAAATTGTACACAAGAATTTACGTCTGAGAACTTGGATAACAGATTTCGAAGTTATAGTCTGACTTGCTCTTAACGAAGCTAAATTTGCTCAAGCACCTGAACACAACAAATTGATTAGTAATTCACAGCAACCATATTTATTCGGCAAAAACCTTGAGTAAACGATGGAAGAACGATATTCAACAGAGCATCACAGCTGGGCTATAAACACTTACACGTTTAAAACATCTTCTTCATGATAAGTGGACGCTGCCGCTGAGATAGGCATTAGAAACCTACTTTCAAAACGACATGCCCCCCCCCCCCCAAAAAAAAAAACGACGTCATAGTTAGCATAAACCAAATTATGCGGTTAGCGGTATTCAACCAATTCTTTACAGTATGTGACCCGAAAAGTCGGTTTACAGTTTTCTTCGGTCAAGTCACTGACCTACAAAGGCACTTTGCTCAATTCCCCCTATAAAATCTATCGCTTCAAATCAAATATTCATTCATTTCGTCATTATGTCATTCATACCTCCCCAACGGGCCAGGCAGAACCTTTCAAAGAACTCCGAACCACTTCTAAGCGTGTTACTTGATCACGCCACCTGCATCACTCCTGAGCTTACCTGACTTACCTTGCAATGTTGTCTCGTGAACTTCTCATCACTCGAGTGTCAGCTACGACGTGACAGTTTTCGACAAAACTCCAAAAACAGGACTGTTGTCTGACCACATCGGTAAAAGTACTTCCGAATTCAACTTTTTCAGATCGAGTTCCCCCCCAACCCCCCACCATTCTCTACATTATAAGACAATCCTGATCTCTTAAAATTTTAGGCAATATAAAGAAATACTGCCACTGCCACAGATATCACGAAATTACTTCGTGGAAGTGGTCTTCACATAGAGCAGTTTTCACTCGTAAAGCTTGCTTGATTGATTGCAGTTAATGCGTTTCTCAGAAAAACCTTCATCCCAAGCGATATTCAAAATTGTGTGTGAAAATTCTAAGCAGTGTTGAGACGGTGGAGCTTGAAGCTAATCTAGGATTTCTGGAACTCGAATCCGCAATGAGCCGCATTACCTGCTCTCCAAAGTTCGTTTCAATCAGTAAAGTGGAGCTTGAATTGGAATGTGCGGACAAACCAGCATAAAGACATCACCGCAAATGATTTTCATCACACAGAAAGAGGAAACGAAAAAAGCTCACTTAGAGAAAACAACAATAAAGAAATATGAATGAAATTTTACCGATCAAGTGCTTGACAAAGCGCATTTTCCTCCCGTTGCAAGCGTTGTTCCAATTCGCGGATTTTCTCCTCCTAAAATTACACAACGAAAGCTCGTATTCGGTCCTCGTACGTGGAGCTCCAAGCGACGCAAAAGTTTCCGTCGCAAGCAGCCATTCCAAACTAACAGAACTGGTGACCGTGAAGCAGAACGATAAAAGTACACTCCAATATGCCTGCATGGAAGCGCGTGAAAACTAATGCGACAGCTGGCTTCCGACGTCGACGTCAGCACAGCCACTTGTATCATTCGCTGGACATCAAATACTACCACTTCGAAGAATAGACAGCAGACAGTGGCTCAAGCATTCGCACACTAAACAAAGCTCTTCTGATTGATCATCAACTACCTTGCAATGCTTCTACACAGGGCAGACCGCAGAATGTCCCCAACTATGCTGTGAACCCACCAATATTTTTAAAAAGGTCACGCCTACTTTGCATCAGCAAGCACCACAAAAGTACGT
Organism: Toxascaris leonina; assembly: GCA_022844705.1. Classification (NCBI taxonomy): domain Eukaryota; kingdom Metazoa; phylum Nematoda; class Chromadorea; order Rhabditida; family Ascarididae; genus Toxascaris; species Toxascaris leonina. The sequence continues at coordinate 54,722 of JAARMF010000809.1, read as the reverse complement.
ACGTATTCCTTCGACTTCATCCGCAAATCGAATTCGGCTTCTTTCTTTATCCGAGCGATTTCGTCGGCCTTCTTCTCCTCCAGTCCCTTCACAAGGAACTGCATCTTGCTCTAAAATAGCGGCTCTTAAATTCCAACAACATACAACTTAAGCATATCTAACAAGCGCCATAAAGGAACAGCTGATTGTTGCGGCTCAACCCTGCCTTCCATCCCATCAGCTGCTCGTATTCAACGATGTAGATCTGCAGTACCGCGATGATTACTTCCACTTTTCAAGTCTATTATGAAAAGATTGAATTTCGTTTATTTCAAAGGAATTACATCGGTCATTTTTCCAAGGCTTTCTGAGAACATTTTTTCTAGAGCGGCAAGTTAGCTATTCGCTTGAAGTTATTCTTAAGGTTTTTAGTGATTGTACAAACACTTTTACGAAGTGACTGAATAAGGTAAAGTCTCATATCGTACCCATGCCCCCACCTCTTCTCGATCGCATTAAAACACTTCTAGGCGTAACTACTAGTGTGGTGCCCCAAATCTATTCAGAGGAAGCCACTCCGCCCACTGTTGGCATCGGCACAATCGTACATGAAAAACTACCCCAGTAGGTGGTTACAGAATCCTACTCGCACGGAGATCCGGGAAACAACAAAAAATAGGTGAAAATGGGTGAAAACATAACCTCGAGTGGTGCAACTTGCACTGGTCTTAATAAGGTAGTCTGCGTATGTCTTACTTAAAAATGTAGCGATTCTGTTCGAAATAAGTAAGGCCACACTCTGCCTGGACAGATCCATTTATAAAAGCAACATACAGTTTGTACATCCCAGAAAGCGTACACGCTAATATGACGTTCATCTTAAAATTTTGAACGAAAAAACTCACCATGACTGAAAAACCACTGCGGCACAGAATAAAAATTCACTCTAGAAGAAACACCACTGAGGACGTCTTAATAATTCTTACTATGAGCGCAAAAAGTTCAATGCAAGCTTAGGTTCATTGGATGCGACATGCACTGAAATTGCCATATAAATCTCTATTTCACGTGCGCCACTTTCGATCTATGATTTATGACGTGCTGAGTTTTTTTTGCTCCTCAATAACCAATTGTTTCTAGTCAACAGATTAAAAAACGGCCATGCGAAAATCCAGCACCGAAAAGATTTGCACAACGCACACAAAAGTTCGCCCGACATCGACGACAAGAGCGGAGATGTTCGTCCTGTACAAACAGAACAGTATGTCAAGAAGCGGTGTGCTGATTGTTGTGAATGGTGAATGGAGCTGAGTAAGTTGGACAAGTTTTCTTAAGAACTAGTACTGGCGAGATACGACAGGTTGGAGAAAGTGCAAATTTGGCGTTGAGTGAAACCGTCACCTTATATTCTTTTTCGAAGGTCGCTCTGATTTCTTCATTCTTAGAACCACTGTCTTCCGGTTCTGAGACCTGCGCATGTGTTCGTGCTTCACGAGCTTTATGCAACGCCGCCTTTAGCGACTCGATCTCTTTCTCCTTCCTCTGAATATTCAACATGCCATACATTCAATACGAAAGTGATTAGGTAGGTGAATGAATCAACCCTTCCGAAAGGCTTCAGAAACAGATGAAGACGAATGCGGTCTTATTAGTGGCACAACAAAATACTCATGGCAATTTTGAGATGTTTTCAGGACATTTGATGACAAACTTTAAAAATGCTGGTTATCTTTGGCGAGCTCTTCTGCCCTCCCAAACCCTATCCCTTGGGATGAATACTTCGGATCGAAATACCATACTTTCAGCGCCTGGTATTAGCTATATGCACATGGTGATAAGTGTAGCAAGAACATCCTCCTTAGCGGAAGGTAGCTAGAAGGGACAAATTTTGTGCACCCACTCCCCTGTTCAATCTCAGCTGGACAATGCCGCGAAGAAAGCAATGCTCACCTTCACCTCGTCGTTGTGAAGCGAAGCCATTCTGTCCATTTCTACTTCGTGCTCAATAGTGAAGGTTTTGAAAAGTTCGGCTTTCTCACTTTCCAATCTACAAAAATTCAGTTCAGTTACCGGAAACGCTTGGCGAAAACGCCAGTTGTCACTCAGCGGATGTAAATTTTTATAAGGACTTCATTGTTACAGCGCAAATACTGTTCGCGTCGACCGATACAATGAGATATCAGCGTGAAAGCTAAACTTTCATGAAAATAACTCAGTTTCGAAAGATGGGTTTGCGGATTTATCTGCAGCAAAATTCTCAAATCATGTGCTTCACTCCCTCGGGAAAGAGAATGTCAAGTCGGCTTTCGAAAAAAACAACAACAAACAAATGAACAACAACTAAATGCCCTTCAAAACCAAAAACTGAATGCAACAACTTGCACTTCATCCTCCGACACTGAAAAAGCAAGGTGTCTACCACCTCTTTAGCGGAAACTGAATAAAAACAATCTCAACACTCCCTCCCTCCACCTCTCCCAGAAAAATGATGAGTTCTGGGCCTAACTTGAGCATGAGGAAGAGGTGGAATCTTCAGAATATCAATGAAAATTGAGCTACACTTCACTCCGAAACTGCTGCTGCAACCCGCACTAGGAAATTGAAAGGGAGCAGGCTCGAGCTGCACAGTCGTAACAACAATTGTCTTCTCCCGTTCCCGCAGACTACTATCTCTCCTTCCCCTTTTTGCAGCTTCTGTTTAGAACTCCAATTGAAACCAAACTGATCAGATTTATTTCTCCGCACATTTTCTGCCATCGAAGGTATGTGTGTTAGCCATTGTTTGCATAACAAAAACAGGAAACAAAATACTCACTTTGTAATAGTATTTTCAGTGCTTTCCTTGTACACTCGAAGCGCATTTATTTCGGCTTGTTGTTCCTCGAGCACTTCCTTTAGATCCTCTAACTCACGATCACGCTTCATGCCCTCTTCCAGTTCCAGCTGCAGTTCGCCTACTTGGGTAACCTTCCGTTTTTAGTGCAAACATCTTCAAAATGAAGCAGCAAAACATAACTCAGCCACACTGACAGAAATGGAACTGGTCGTATCGCGATATTTGGTGTAGAGTTGGGAAAAAAGTGCTCGAAACCCCTTGGTCGCAAAAAAGTTCTCGAAACCCCTTGGTCGCAAAAAAGTTCTCGAAACCCCTTGGTCGCAAAAAAATGCTCCACCTTTTCTGAATTCGGAATCTATTTTCTTCACGGATGTTGGACGAAGAGCAATCAACTAAGACAAACTATGAAAGCTAAGAAGAAACGAATGAATGTCGGCTATGAATGGTTGCAAATCACCAAAGAAGCATGAGGAGATTTGGCATTATCAAATAAGACCCGTCCAGCTGGACTCTTCGAAGTTCGTCGGATGACCCTAGTTCAAACAGTTTACCCCATCGGTATAGGCAACAAAGTGATGACTCTAAAATGGAATGCCTCAGAAATTTTCTTGTCGTTAATAACTATCAGCAATTAACTCACGACATGCCCTTTTCAAAACAGACTCAAAACGGCACAGTATCTTCGCTAACTCTCCTCTAAAAGGATTGCAACAATACCGCACCTCATAGAAGACGAGAGGGGGGAGGGGGAGGGTGGACAAATAAATAGAAATGATGACTACATAGTTTCAGAACTTTCATCTCTAGCACAGGCAACATGTAGCCAGTGGCCTCTAACTTTTAATGTCTACTCAAAATCTTCAATTCAAAACTCTCAAAATCTCATACAAACCTTCAATTTTTCGACAATTCTTTCGTAGTGAGCACTACACTCCTCTTTCGCGAGTTTACGAGCTTCGTCTACTTCTTTTTTGATCGATTCTTGCCGCAAACGATCGCATTCATCGATAATCCTCTTGGCGCACACCAACGTAGCTTTAACCTCATCCTGCACATTACCTTTATGGTTCGAGATCATTTCTTTTGTCTCGTTCATTTCCTGAAACAATCCTAAATGCCTTCAAGTGTGCTCGTCTGCGTCACATATCAGCTGGGCGGCCGTACGAATTATTCTCCCTTGTTGCTACAAACTCTCCGCTCACTCACTTCAATCGAAATGAACAAAAACATAACAGCGATTACTGTGCAAAAACACAGCGGAGATAAAATGATCAATTGTAAATGCAAACATTCGTAGTTTCTTTTCTGTAAAAAGGAATGCTCCAGCTTTCACGATATCCAGTCACCGGAAACCAATCAGTTCGTTGATGTAACAAGGAATCAATTCCTCCCAACCCATTCATTATAAAAAGGAAAGGCAATATTTTATAACAGTCACCAATTTCTTTTCATCGAGGTGCTCTGAGAAAATGGTGAGGTGATCTGGAAATCCTCTTAGCAAATCAAAAATCAATCTATGCAGGAAATGTCACTTTTCCTGCAATGTCAACGACTCAAATATTTGGTAAGGCAAAACTTTTTACGTTCGGTTCTTTCAGCGAACATTACGAAGCGGAAACCAAAGACGCACTGATAAAAGCGAATGCAACCCGGACGAAATTGGTTTCAAACGCTCCATCGCATCGCTGAGTGTCATTTGATGTGAGCGGCGATCCATTTCGAACTGCTGAAAAACCAAATGTATATAAGAGAAAAAAAAAATGTAAATTATTCACTTATTAATCACAACCGATTACATGGACGGTAGCAATTTTTGAGAACCGTTTATGTAAATCATCTCTAAGCGACAATTCAAAGGCATTGAAAGCAGCACTTACTGTTCACTGCAAATGCGATAATAAAAAAGAACATTCCGTTTTTTTCGCAGACGTATAAGTATGGGATGAAAAGCAACATACCTATCGCAACAGTTATTCGCTTATCGAAACGGTTTCGTAGTATAAAATGATGAAATCTTGACCTAGCAGTAAAACTTTATTTTGCTGCAAAATTTCTTGTTCTTTCTCCTTCAGCGCTCCCCTCCCTTCCCCATCCCTCCCCACCTCCCACTTGAAAGCTTTGCTCTCCCTCAAATTACAAACTTACCTAGACGCCTATATCAGTTTGACAGTCCTGACATGTTAGCGAAATCTTTAGAAATAAACCTTTTCATACAAAACGAGACAAATTAGAAGATGACGGTGAAGGAATAGAACGGAGCGAGGAGGAAAGGAAGAGGGGGAGGAACATTCACATCATCCACATCCGCTAATTTACATGTCGCACTGAGACTCAGTGTGAGATGGTTTAATTGATGTTAGGTGTTCCAAGAGTGTACGCTACGGCCAACAAAACAAAACAGGGCGATATCTGGGCAACGAAGCGAATTCTTCGCTTACTTCTTTCCCACGGTTCCCGTTCGCAAAACATTCTCCACCCTAACACACGCCCTATTTCAGCAAAAATATACAAAAATATACGAGCAACTACGGTTCAACAATATGTTGATATTCAGATGTGCATTTTTGTTTCCAAATGTGAGCAACTTTACAACTCTTTCACACTGTGAAAGAAAGACAACCCATGCTAATAAACATTCGTTCGAATTCGGTTTTTCAAGCGCTGCGTAGACGCGTATATTTACAGCAATTAGCATCTTAAACAAAACGGATGACATAAACAAGTGCCACTAGATATCAAAAACGTTATATCTATGGCCGCAAAACGATTACGAACTTTACTTTGCTGAGAGAAAAGCATCCCATTAGTCACGCAGAAGTTAGCCTATCTCTGTAATATCTCGTCTTTTCTCCGCCCAACACAGAGGCCTAAGGAAGAAGGTCATAGATGGCTTTATTAGCAATTCGGCCATCTAACAATAGAGGCCATGGATATAACGTTTTTGATATCAAAAACTTTTTGTGAGGTCATAATATCTTTTTGTGCGAGGGACATGAACTCACTCTGTACTGGCATGAGGCGAAGTGATCCTCTGGAGTACTGAACTGACTTGACTTTTCCGATATCTAAAATAATCCTTCGAACTGAAAGCTCAAAAAACCGCTGCCCAGATGTCGTGATGTACTAGCAGAACGGATCGACAGTACCAACTCAAAACATACTGGCAGATCAACAGATGGGTTTAAAACATCAAAAATCTTTCGGTGTAAAATCTGAGTGGACTTTAAATATCTAAAACTCTTTTTAGAACTGACTGGTCAACGCGAACGACTGCAAAGAGGGCCAATCTGTGAATATATTACATCGATCAAGTTTCGTTACTTCTGCCTCATCGTTCCACAGTTAAAACTACTGGACAGCGGAAGACAGACACATATGTATATAGACCAAAGATTACCATAATCTATTTTATTGGCGTGAATTTGCATTTTCTAGCACATGAAACATACCACGGTCCAACTTATCGCAACCGCACATAAAACAAAGGTTCTTTTTTGAAACTAATTCAACCTTAGAAATGACTTCGTCCACTTGTTGAGCGTGCAGACCTCGAAAATGATTGAAAAATTGAAGTTTCCGACCCTTGGTTAGTGATAACAACTCATCAATAGCACAAAATAGCAGCAACCCTACATCGCAACATACAACAATTTTCCCCAATAAAGAAGGTAGCGTAATTCCATCTTTGAAGGACTATGGCTGTATATTAAGAACCAAGCAAATGGCATTTTATATAGCTATTTTCTTAACACTTGACCACTTTGTAATTAAACGAAAGATGACGATTAAATGAACAATCCATAATGCACTAACTAACCACATGAAAAGGTTACATATCCTTGAATAAGAGAATCACTATACTTGGAACAGCTGCAAGTACCTGACGACTGGAGTCGGCTCTATGAGGAATTCGGATCGGAGCGCTTTTGACCGACTGACCAGTGACCGCATTCGACGCCGTTGGTGTATCGCATTCCTAATAAAAAGTCACATAAAACAAACAGTGGTCCACGAAAATTGAAATATAGGCTCTAGTACTCTCTGTCCTCGCAAACTCCATCTAAGAACAACAAGAATAATATTTTGCACCATTTTCTCCTTTAATATAGCGTCTTACGCGATTGCACATATTACGCACAATCGACTGGTACCACTGCTATCTAAACTGTGCGAACCGGTACATCCGGAAGCGCGATATCGCCTTGGATAGTTCACGGTGCACGCAGTACCGCATTCCGCACGGCCATGCGCGCGCACTCATCATTTGCAGTGGAAAAAAATCGGTATCTGTCTCGCGGATTCGATCAGTCTTTAGACAATCGTAACCCACCCATGCGGAACTGAGATATGACCCTTGATATCTGATGGAACGCAGAATGCCGCGCTCAGCACGGCTGTCGTGCGCGCTCGCCCCTCGTCTTATGTAGTAAACAGAAAAAGTAATCGAAGTCACTGTCAGCTCAAAAAGCTCAATCCAACAAAGGGGCAAGTAGTCGCCGAGATACTACCCATTTGATACCCATTGCGATACATTTATACAAAAACTGCTCTTTCTAGAGTTCCCTCTCTCGAATGCTGCATATGTTCATAATCATTTCATCAGGTTCTATCGTTTGATGCAAAAACATCGAAATCGCTGGCAGAAACTTTTCGGGTCGATCGATTCTCTATCACCTTCTTCGAAAATGGCAGGAGGCCAGATTTCTCGCAGGTCCTATGGAAATCCACACATGTTTCTCGGATAAAAAGTGGCGCAAAAACATCTTCCAATTATTTTCATACGGGAATAAATTTCCGAATTTGTTTGCATATTCTGGACAAGCATCCCAGAAACCCATATGCATTCCATGATCCGCCCACCATCCGCTACCAAAGACTAGAAAAAAAATTCCGGAGACTAGAAAAGACTAGAAAAATTCTTAAACATTAAAAGAGTTGCAGACATTTTCCCCAAAGTATGGGTCATTGGTTTTTCATAAAAATTTCAACCAATCTATTTGCCCAACAGCCCGAAGAAACAGATCCGGCCCAGTAAGTTATATTCGAATTTTCATCGGTCTAAATCAATTTTAAAGAAGGTTGTCGTGTATCAAAGCTTCAAGAAATTAGTGTTCTTCTGTATATAATAGACAGACACATTTAAAAATGACCTTATTCTCCCTTCCCTTCCTCAGGAAAACAGCTTTTCACGTAATCTGTCCGCCATTGACCTCTTTATGAAGATGGAACGCATGGATATACTAATCGAAACGTGTATGCGTACCCTCATTTGGATATGGAATATTCGTTCAGAAATTCGACATAAGCTGCCTCTAGAAGTAAATTTATTGCAAATAAAACATGACTGCAACATGACTCTCTTCATGCAATGCTGCAGGTGAACAGCAACTTGAAATGCACTTCTAGTTTCACAGTTCAGAAGAGAATGTTCAATCAAACAATGGAAGCAATCAGATTTTAAAATGTTTTAGCAAGCTATCCACCTGATGTGGAGTGTCGAACAGTGGTGCCAGTGGATTCAACGGCTTTGACGACGCATCAGTATTATCCAGACTCAACGTTGAGCTGAACCGCGGCGGTGACTTCGTTAAGAGCAATGCATTCGACGGTGACATGTCCATGTTCTCATCGCCACTACAACTACCCACCTTAATTCATCACATGGCAAACGACCTTTGATTATGGCAGGTGTGCCCCCTTCCTCTCTAACCATTGATGCATCTCCTCACAATGCTTTTTCGGCTAGTATCTTCAGACTGGCCTTTCACTAAGGGCTCATAGATAGAACTGCTATCGGTTCGACAACGATCGCAACTTCTTTCAAAGACGACATATAAAAGGCTCAGCTCATTAAACGAACGAGAAGGATCTTCGGTGTGAGTCACCGCAATGATAAGTCATCACACAGTGTTCAATGAACAGCTCAATTAATTTTCGATGATCCAATTACATAAACAAAGAATGCACCCCCAGATCGAAGATGCCGCCATTCCGCTGTAGCGGATATGATGTCAAGCATTTTGTTTCGATCAAGTTCTGCCTGCAGCGGGACCATAAAGCCAAAATGTCTGAGGGCCAGCATTATACAAGCAATAGGTAGGATAATGACAAAGAGTAAACAAGCTATCGGAACACGAAATTCTGTCTCCAGTCCCTAGGCACCAAACAACGGCAAAAAGTTTCAGAATCAAAGAAATAAGGACGTGAATAAGGCAACAGGCATTTATGAAAAAAAGAACTAGGTAAAGATAAGACATCATTCGAAGCGCACCTGAGCCAATTAGTGGATGGGAAGTTCTTGTTGAGGGTTGCGATATTGATCGTTGCATCGGAAGTGAAGAACGACTCTTCTCTTCTGATAGCTGGAACTCCACCCGAATGGATCACTGACGCGGCTCGCGGGTCACGAACGGCCAAACGCTGATAAATCGCCGGCTCGCTTACTTTCAGAAGATGTGCCAATTGTGGCAGAGTCTGAAAATCGATATTGATGCAAGACAAAACATCATCATGAGGAATGAAAAGTGCACTTTCATGAGCAAAACCCAGTCACCATTAAGAATAAAACCACTTACGAGTACCAGCCCAGCTCGCCAGACCACCGCTCCTACAAACTGTTTCCCAGAAAACCGATTGTGAATGCGACTCTGCATCCTTCGACTCTTGACTCTTCACTCCGTGCAGTGATTTACAACGGATGCACCGATACCCCTTCGCGCATTATTAAACTGCGACTACTAACTCCAATAACGCCACCAACTACACGTATCATATACGTTCACAAAAAGGAGAGCAACAACCAACTTCCATCGTTGGAATCATGAGAGATCGGTTCGGTTCGTAGTTAAGAAAGAATGTGACTTGGCGAAATTAAGATCAGTGAAAGCAGCAGTACTCCATCTGCCACCCACCTCCCTAAGCGCGAGTTTTTAATCTCAAATATATTATGTAGCCGTTCCACTGGCACCTGAGCACTTCGAAATCAAGCAGTGCATGGAAAAAGCTCGCAACCAAATGCCTCTATTGCAGAGAAAAAAAAAAAAAAAAAAAAAACGCAAAAAAACTTATTCAGTGCGCATCAGAATTGATCGTGTTTTCAACTATGGGGACTGCGTAGATAACTCGCACGCACGAACAACAAATACGCAGGATATGGGCAACTTCTAAAGGTATAACTTCATAGGCTTCCAATTATTTGAGCAAATCCGCAGATTGCTTTCCTATATTTCGAGGTTGTCGTAGTGATGAAACGCTAAAAAGAGAAGAGGATATAAACGATGGAGAAACATTTCACTTTCTAAAAGATGCAAATTTTGAGCGCTCACTTGTCTTAAAGCCCTGAGATGAGCGAAATCAACGGGAGGTAGATTCTGATCGAATGAGGGTAACTCTCCCGGTGCAAAATCAGGGAACTGTTCGAACATGCCCGGAAAAAGTTGCTTCAAGAAATGACGATCCAACTTCGAATTGAAAGCTTCACGTATCGAACACTCTTCGCGTACCAATTCCTTGCTCTTCTCCGAGAAAGATGCAAACCACGATTGGAATTCCTTAAAAGCAACATTCTCAAACAGCTGCTTAAATTAGGTTAGGCGGAATGATTTTGATATCGGTATGACCTTTTGATGGGTTTAATGGCCAAGTTGTGATGCTACATGTAAGAATGTATTGTGGGATGATTTTTATATTGTCTTGAAAGAAAAAACAACCTCGAAACACGTTTTAATGGAAATCTCGTAATATCACATGTGCGATATCCACTCCGTGTTGCCGCAAACGTGATTTTATGCCAATATCGATTCCCTCCTAACAATACAGTTTGTGACAACTCGCCACCGAAATGATTCGCTGGCCACTTGCCATCGACCTTTACTTTATAATTCTACAGGTGGACAAAAAATACAGAATGATTTTTATGGTATTTTACAGAAGGCTTCGACGAGATATCACAGCGAATCTTGCTCGTAGTTCTGAAAATATGGCACAGCATGGTGAACGAAGTTCTCTACCAAAAATTCAGCAAACGGTTCGCTCATACTGATCAAAACCACATCTCAACCACAACCGACTTCAACAGATTCGAATTCACAAGGCAAACAGGTAAATGACAACACGTTTTTCTTATGCAAAGAACTTGCCGAATTTTCGTTAAGCCCTACCGCAACGAAAAAAGATTGCTAACCGCTACGGATCACTTAGAAAATGACTACGAAGAAAGATGCAGTGGAAGGGGGAAGGGGTTAGCCGGTTCCACATACGACAGATCAATACTCCCGGCAGCAATCAGACGTGACAAATCACCGAGGAAATCTTAGTGCGCATCTATTTATGGCAGCGAATCGATTGTCAACTCTTATGAGATTATAGAACACCCAAAGGTTCCTTTCGGAAAGATACTTCTGAGCATTTATTGCAGTCACCTACGTAACGAGATACCAACGTCACAGCTCTTGGCCCATTTTTTTCTGATGAATCACCTTCCACAGCCTTCTGTCAGATTACAAAATAACCGCAAGTTTGCCAAGATGAAGAAGCATTTCTTGCGACGACAAATTTTCGACTCCTCTTGTCCTTTTGTCTCCTTAAAGGGAACTATAATGCTCAAACAATATCTGCTCTAGTCATCAAATGTCAGCAACAGTGGGCATGCAAAAATACGCACAATGAATGAGTTTGAAAAAAGCGCTGCAACTAAACGACCAAACAACTTGCACTGTTTGAGATCAACTAAACTTTTCCTCTGACAAGTGAATAAGACATGCGAAAGTACTTCGAGTATACAGAAAGCGACAATTGCTGACATCGGTTCAGAAGACGAATGTGGAAGCGCAGTATCTTAACGCATAACATTCTTTGCCCGGTCTTGACAATTTGATAGGCACCATCGCTTTCAATTTTCTTTTCATACTTTAAGCCGTGTCAACTAACTGTTACAATGCAGTTTGCGCTGTTAACAAATGTGGTTCTTGAAGGACGCTTTGGATAAGTAATTATTTAGCATATGTCAACAATGCATAACATTCAGATGTAAAATAGATGAAAAAGAAATGTGTGCTGACCGGATACAAAGCATTTCGCCTGATCGCTTCGGTAATGGCCGTTACGTACATAACTGGTGACTCTTTCACTTGACGTATAATATCCAGTCGATTTCGCAAAGCCAAGAACTTCTCTTCGAAGATTATTATCGAACTATTCACTGTGTGAAGGCGCTCGTATGCCTGAGTATATATAACATAATTGGCAGAAAGTTAAACTGCATGAGTGACCCTCGCAATGGTGTAAAAAGTCCCTGACTCAGATTTTGGGGACGGCGAAATATAGCAGTCGATTCCGAGAGCGAACGGTCCATCTCGGAACCTCTGCCGTTCCATCCGTTCACAAATATCAAAGAAAACTCTCAACCACTTGGAAATATGGGAAATCAACCAAGTCGCAATCCAGCACAAATGCTACTATCCCTCTTACTCTTGCACAACATTGTCGGAAACTAAAAACCAGATGTCTACAACACCTTCAGCTACAAAAGTTTTCCAAAACTGAGTGATAAAAAGGGCGTTCGCATAATATGTATTCTTTGTGATTAAACCTGAACACAATAGAAATGGTTCAATTCAAACGAACCTGCAGAATCCAACCGGAAAGACGTGTTCTAATGTTGTTTAGTAATTCATGCTTCGATTGTGAGAACGCTTTCGCCGTCTTCTGCAGCTGTTCTATTATTTTCTTCACTTCTTCCATTTGTTCGCGTTGTTTGAAAACAACATCCTGAGCAAATATGCAAATGCAGTTGAACAACAATTGATTATTACCACAAACTACATAGTTCATCACAAATCACTGTTACTACTAAGTACTACAATACAACATCCTTTCATAGTGTCACCTCAACGAACTGGAAGCTGTGTAAACAATAAATGAAATAACAGAACAGCCAACAATAATCCCCTAGCAAGACAAAACATCTCTTTCATCCCACCCAATTTCAATTCTCTTCACTTGGCAGATGCTTAAAGCTCAATTATCGCAACGGATTCCCCAATTATTACCGTACACGTCGTCCTAATTTTAAATCATTAATTACAGTTTCCGACTCTTTCTCTCGGATTTTTCTACTCGCCTTATTTTCAGCCTCATTTCTCATTTTACACCGAATATGGTTATTGCCACGACCGTTATTCTCAAAAGCAATATTCGAAATAGAGAACCCCTGAAAAAGGTCGAAAGATATATATCAGCAGTATTGCATCCAAAGAGTTCACTAATGTACTCAACCTAAACAGTATAGGCGAACTGATACCGTAAAAAAAAAACCTTTATATGAGATGGATCATGAGGAACCCCTTGCGTGACGACAGCACATATCTCATTCAAGCGCCTTTCTTGTTCTAAATTCAAAAGAATTTATAAGACCCACACTTCGTTCTTTAAGAGAAAGGAAGTGGCAATCGAAGACAACGCATGAAAACTACACTACCATAAAAGAATGTGTTCACGACATACATCAACAGCTCTTAGTAAGCTGCACAGGAGGAAAGAGTTATCATTTTGATATCTCTAAAGCCGAACTGCTAGATTGTATCCAAAAGTGGATCGTTACAACCTCTAGCGAACTTGATTCTATGGCATAATGTGCAAAGAGCATTGTTGGGACATAAAACTCGATTAGAACATACGTTCAAGTGAGCGGAGGTGAGAATCGAGTTGCATAAGGCGCAGGTTGATGCCACGAATGTCACGCACTTCTGGTTTGCTAGTCTGCTCAGTCACCAATTTCATTAAAGCCACAACCCTGTTATGCTCACTATCATCGATCTGAAACAAATGACGAAAACAACATGCCTGTGGGCAACACGAATGCATAATACAAAGACGGGCGACCAATTGCTTGGGCCACAATAACAAATATAAATGGAATAAAGAAGAAAGGAGGATGGGAAATAATAACCAAAAACACTGCTGCCACGCTTTCCATTCACTCAACAATACTGTGAAGCCAACCCCGATAGTATTTTTCGTAACGTGATGCTTTAGGTCTTGCTAGTTTCGGGTGGCGATGGGCTGCAGTCTGATCGACCAGTGGCGCACTATCAGGGTGCTGGTACAGATTCAAATCCGGTTTTTCTCTTCCGTAAACTTTCGAAAGGAGAACTCTTTTAGGAATTAGGATATTCGCTTCCTTATCTGAACCGACTGAAGATCTTCACTCGTCTTACCATCGACGCTATGCCACGATCTGGTTCATTTCGATCCTTGTATCCGAATTTTCAAAAATTACGCCGACATCAGCGTTGTTTACCTATTGCAAAACTCCTTCGATTCCCTCACATCTATGACTTAAACGACGGCCTCATTTGAAACCTTGGCTTTTTCTAAAAGCAAGTGAAAAGCATTGCTTGCCCAGCACTGCAAGCCATTGCTGCGTTATCGATCCGCTAAATCACCATCACCCAGAAAATGGAAACTAAGAACTCGCGAGAGGTCGCGATCGCTTCTCACTTCATCTATCGCACCAAAAGACATAGCAATTCTGTAGTCTGAATACCTTGGCTAAGAGCAGCTGCACTTGATCAACAACGTCCTTCAGCGAACTTTGCGGATCGGCACACGAAATATAGTCATAGAGTGTGCAATCCTCATCTGGCTTATTACCCCCTTCGAATTTTGCCGAATTCACCAATAAAGCCGAGGGTATTGTGATCTGAAATGAAGCAATTAGGAGACTGTACTGAGGACACATCATTAAATAGGAATCTTCAAGGACGAATTTCCTACAAGAGAAGAATTCGCATGCGAAATAACATGCATTGAACCGTACCGGATGAGACGAAATAAATGCAACCTTAGGTCAAAACCGAACCGACTTCTTCGCACTTATTTTTTCGGAGAAATGAGTAATCGCGAGAAGATAACAGCACCGAGCAACAGTGCCACTTGACCGTTCCATCAACTCACGTCTTTTCCCCTTTGCGCCCTCTCCGCCTCTCCAACATTTTCGCAGTTGCATTCTTTCACTCAAACTTTCTACCACCATTTTTCTTTGACAGGGCTTGCATTTGGCTACAATTTGGAAATTCCACTATCCCTAACATATAACTGCAACAATTCGCATATCCTCCCCACATCAAAATCCCTTTTGCCATATACACTGCAACTATGCAGATGGTAGTTTTTGCGTGCTACGTCTTTTGGTTCTCCATGTTGAACCCCACGATCACTAAATCAAGCCTACTTCTGTGACCTCTTTCATCTAGGCTTTATTCAACCACAGCATCGAACAGCTTTCGCAATTACTGGACGACCCTAACCACCCAAAATAAACAAATGTTTGCTGCAGTATCAGAATTCTGGATTCCTTGAATTCGAAGAGTTCAATAAGATGAAATGGAAGAAACCAGCACTAACAGAGCGTCAACCAACGCCACCAGGTAAACAATGTTCTCTAAAAAATACCTTGTGCAAGGTATCGACTACACTGTCAAATTCTTGCAAGATCGTTTGAGCTTTTCCCTTCATCGTTTTCAAACGTTCATAATGAGCGTAAAATCTTTCAGCTCTTTTCTCAATTTGCGAGCGCGAATCATCCAAATTCGAGACCAATGCCAACCATCCCTGAAATCATATTCAAACTCACCATAAACCTTCGAATACATGTCTCACGCCTCAAGCGGCATCCTGACAGTTTTGCAATGAAAACCTAAAAAGCAGCAGGAGCCTTTGTTTGCTTCGATCCCCCTTTATGAGATGCACTGCCTCTCGTTGCCGCCGTAGAATACATAAATTGCATCAAATGCTCGTTCAGAAAATCGAAACAGCTCCTTCAGAAGTGATGCCGAGGAAATAAAAACTTCCTACCGTTCCCATTTCGAGCTCCCCACCCCTCCCCCAGCTCGGTTTTTCAAACTGGAACACACTATTTTCTATTAACCTGATGAAGAAGTTGATGATCCTGCACAAGACGCGCGCACAACTGCATAGCACGATCGGCAATATTACGGCTTTGTCGACTCGCCTCCGCATAACGCACTATAAGCGCACCCGAGATCGTCAAGTTTTCGAATGAACGCAATTGCTCCAGCAAGCCTTTAAAGCTTCATCGATTAAGATGATGATACAGGAGTGAATGGCCAAAATTGTATATTATGGGTGAAAATCGTTAATATCCTCAGTTCAACCTCTCTCACATAGAACTCCACCATCAACCAATTAAAATTTGACTGTAAATCTGCATCGAATTATTTACACTGCGGTGAATTTTTGCACATGCAATATTTCTGCTTACACAGCTAGCAGCAAGCACTCTCTAGACTTGCACAATGCACGCTACTCTGAAATAGTGCGACTTGTATAATACTCACTTGAATTGTTAAAACAGTAGAATGTCACAACAACGGCCACATTTGAACGTTCTTTGAAAGCCCATTCTTTATAACAAATAAAAACTATTGCTTTCTATGCCTCGTGAATTGCAAAAGGTGTGAACAAAAAATATGAGAGTATTTTGGTGCAAACTGAGTCTGGATGAATATGAGGCTGGGAAAAACTCTCAAAAAAGTTTTTTCAACGTTGTTCTGCGCTTTTACAGATACGAGGGCGATAAAAAGAGAGAAGATAGGAGTTGGGCAAAGGAAGGGAGCAGGAGAGGATGGGAAGAAGTTCTTGAATAATGCTGTGTTCAATAACCATAACAAAACACGAAAGCAGTAGATTCTTCACTTCAATAACTAATTTGCATCAAAACACTGCTTATCAAGTAAGTCATAAAAAGAAATTGAAATAATAAATAAATAAGAATAGAAAAAAGCCTAGAAGCAACTTGAAAACAACATAGTAGGAACGTTATTATTTCAAGACAGTGATAACGGAGACAGCACATAAAAAATCACTCAAGTTATGAGCGCTTTGACTGAAATTTCCTTCGCCACACTGTCTGCTACAAAAGCATAAAAAGTGTGTAGTGTCACACTTCTCTTTGCATCGTACCAACTACATTTATTCATGAGAAGCATTCGCACCTTCAGATAATTAAACGAAAATTTATTTATAGAGTCATTAAAAGTACTTCAAGCTCAATTAGACTATTCCCATACAAACTTCTACAGTTCTTTTCCAAATGGGCATTTGCCTTTTCATTATCAGATACCCCAACAAAGCCAGTCGTGATTGCTGCATACCCTAATGCTAACACATTGCCAGGTGTGCCGCATCAAAAGACTAAATGCCATACCTGTGCACACTTCATTCAACTCCATGTTCTCCTGTGGAGTTGCCGAATCCGGACTTTCTCCTTTCGAAAGTTTACAAAAGAGAAAAACGGGATTTGAATCTGTA
>JAARMF010000809.1:17310-35606 GCA_022844705.1 Toxascaris leonina | reverse complement strand
CCTCCAACACCCCCCCCCCCCCCTCCATTCATCTCAGCGAAATCGCCTACTTGCCCTTGCTCCTATCCAAAAAATGTGAGGCATCTGATAATTAGAATCAATGAGGAAGTTCACAAGCGAGTGTATTAATAAAAACGTCTGAGCAATTATTTTCGTGTAACGCCATCAAGATACATGTTAAATGAGAATGAGAAATTGAAAACACTTTCTACGCCATTGAGTAGTTGTAGACACTACACCTAGTGAAGGCAAAAAAAAGGTTGGAGAAACGCGTGACTCATAGTGGTGCCAGGAAAAGAGGGAATTCATGGACCCCTCGTCACAAGAGTGGAGAGACCCACGACCACACTGTCACGAGGTCAGGATCCTACCATCCATCAAAACCTCAATAGACGTACAAAAGCCCACCTATAACACATTTCCGGGCATGAAAACAAAAGCATCTAACACTGCCCTACGCTTTTTAGAAGATAAGTCTTCGACCACACGCAAAAAAAAAAAATTCACAAAATATTCCTTCTTGTCCTTCGCACTCGAGCGAATTCGTCACATACGCATTAGGAGGCTATTCTGACCTGTCGAGTAGCAGTGACAGAGTGTTTAAATCACAACATAACGTTGCTTAGTATTCTATAGTGAACTTCATATAGATGATCCCATACCTTCAACCTGTTCAGCGGATCCCAATGCAACCCATTTCTAATCGTTTCTTGCACCTACTCTTCTCCTTTCACCCTCGCAGATGAGCTTTACTCACCTCAGCGATCTAAAAGCTGGACCGCTGCAATAAAGACGGTTTCCTGATTCGGTAGCACAGATCAAAAAATACCGTAATAGGACATTCCGCTTAGGACCCAACTTAAACACCTTCATGCAAGAAAACACCTTTGCATTCTCCATTGCTGAAATGATTCCTGCCTGATGAAACGGATGAGTAAGCGCTACAAAAAAAAGCACTAGTTTCTAAATTAATACCTCCCATTCTTCTGTGGAAGCATCTCTCTGACGCTTCTCACCTCTGCGTTCAAAAGCAGAAGCGACACTAGAGCTGAGGAGGCACACACAGATGGCCAGAGTAACACGACGTTTGTGCATCATCTACGGCATCACAGCAGTGGTAACGCTGCATTCGTTGCGATAAGAACGCGGAACTCGGAAGCAAGCCTCTATAGAAATCGCCGCGATTCAGACTTGGTGGCGATGGAACTAACGCACCCCGGCGGTGGACCTAAGATTAAAAGAGCTTGAAACACAGCTAGCCTTGAGTCAGTGTGAAGCCATATGGGCTCCAGAATCCAGTGTAGATGGTGAGCTCGCTTAAGCTCAGGGCTTCTGAACTAGCGTCACTTTTTACCGCGTTTCACGACATACAGTTCACTGACGACCAAGCAGGGGGAAAAACGAAGAGATGGAACTTTTATGACGTATCGCGTTGAGGGTTAGGCTAGATGGACGGTTACTCAGCGGTCGTGTCTACTTTCGCTCGGCTCGATGCGGTGATGGATTGTGGAACAGCCGTCAGGTACGATGGTTACCTGCGAATATGTTGAATGAGCGGGCGCAAATCAACGAACGGCGAAATCCCACTTAAAAAATGGCTACAGTACCCAAGGACGGTTTCGTCTTACGGGGATAACGGTCCAAAGAAAAAGATCGCAGCCTCTATCACCGTGTCGGTACTTCATTGGAAGAAGAAAGGCTAGGAGAATGAAACTTCGAACAACCTAAACACACGTCGCCAGCAGGCTGGCCATCAGGCGGTGTACTACCGACCACAGCCATATCGAAAGTAAGATCCGCTGTGACGTCTATATGGCGTTGCTTGAATGCCACGAGCTCAGGATCGCGAAAGATGGAAAAGTTGCTAGCTGCATTGATGGAGAGAACGACGAAACCGATGAAATCACAGCTGTTCAAGGTATGAAGATAAGGTATGGTGTAATTGCATCGTCCCCTACGTTCTTACGCAGAACGCCTAGCCCATGGATTGGATTCATGGGCTAGGCGTTGCGTATTAACTACCGACTATAAGTAGATGAGAAACAAGCACGGAAGGTAAAGGCCAGAATGCTGTCGGAAGGCATGTCGTAAAAGCAACAAGTTATTTGTGACAAAGGATTTCTCAAAACGATGCATTCATCAGGCACGTACTGAAAAACGCAACACCTAGATTGAACTCGTTACCTCGATACTGTAGGTAATTTAAAAGCAAGGACGCATAAATGCTTACTATAATTCAAATCTAACAGACTGGGATGAATTCGTTAGCGAAATATAAAAGTTAAAAGTCGTGTGATCAGTTCGCTTCGATTCTAAATGAGGAGACGAAATTTATAACAAGCTTCCATAACAGTGAAGAATGAAGTACTGTTTGGTGTTTACAATGGGCGACTTTGGAATAAAACTTGATGGAACGTTTAATGATGCAAATGAATAAATACATAAGGAGGTTACCGAAGGAACACCACCATGCGTACATGAATAAGGCAGAAAAAACAACATGGTGAAGAAAGAATCGCAGTCAAATGGAACAAACAATGATCGTGGAAAGGAACTTGAAATTAAGTGCGAAAGAATTTTAAACACGAAAATGAACTCGAAAATGCGCAAGTATTTCCAGTGTACATCACGTTAATGGCGATTGATTTTAGTGGCATTTGCCGAACCGTTTATCGAGCATCACGTGTCAGTGGAATATAACAGATGTCAAGAGATTTTCCTTCAACATGTTGGCAATGTCTCCGATGCAAAGGTTCACAAAGGACAGCACATATTTCCTCGTTCATATCTGCAGTAATTGAACGGCTGAACAGACGAAGTAGACACAATCGCAACCAACAATACTCTGTGATGATTGACATTTGTCGCTACTGATGTCGAGGTATTTCCCTTCAGAGCGTTCAGTCAAATTTTGAAACTTGTTGGACGACTGTAAAGCCCACTTCTAGATCCTTGTACATTTATCAGCGGACTCATAAGTTACATCATAACGTAACAGGAAAAAAGGTGCTCTGGGGATAGAACCTTGAAGCACGCCACTGACGATTTCAAGTAATACTGCTACTGATATCATGCGAATGTGAAAGCCTTCACGAGTAACGATCTGTGTGGGACGGTAACGACGGCAGTCGAAAACACGGTGGTGGGAGCAACACAGACGATGGCGACTGCTCTAAAAATCGCTATCATGGATATGCGCGAAATAAGGTTTCAGAAGTTTTTCGATTAGCTGACTAAGCATCAGACAGTCTTCACAGATATGATAAAAACATTCGGCTAAAACTCATTATCGTGGTCCATCCTAGTTATGTGGACTGCGCAGATGGAGACAGCGGATGTTGCCATGCAGTGATCTCCGAATCGAGAGAACCTGAAGCCGATGTTGAGCCTCAGGAATTAAACAGATTCGACGTGATCAAGACCTCAGAGTTGCTGAGCTATCTCGACGTGGACTGCGCTAAATCAAGAGTTGCAAAACATCAGGTAGAATTCGGATGAACGGGGGCTGAACGATTTTCCAACGAAAAGCATGACCCTGATGAAGATTGCATTTAGCACCTTACATGATGCAGACCAAGTACATGTTCTACGCATCTCCCCACCCTTGGCAGAAGTGCTTTCCTTCACCCCTCTCGCTGCAGAGAACACACACGACACGAAGACGTGGGTGAATATGTGAACAACAAAAGAAAAAATGTTCCAATCCCCATCAATACAAAAAGACATGCTATTTGATGAGCACCTTATCGATGCTTTAGTAACAAATAAAAACTTTTTTTGGCGAGTATGCCGTACTCTTAAGCATGAACACTACGATAATCGCTGAAATGACGTCATTGTCATGCGACCGTGCAACAACAATTAGGTCTATATCGGGACTCGGAATTCAAAGGATCGACCCTCACAAAAAACGTTGTGAGCGAATCAGACGCTTCCAAACGTAAAATTTCAGAAGTTTACATTTCATTTCGCTCTCTCAATCCCAAAAACGTCTCAGGGACCACGGAAATTTCCTTGTTCTCGGCGTGCAATATGCTGTCATCAAGGTGTGGCCACCACTATTTTTTCGACTTCTTCTCCAAGGTCCGCCTCATGTCACTAGCCACATGATAACTTTTCAATGGCAAGCGACCGGGAAGCCATTCTTGAGTTACTCCTTTATGACTGTAAGAGGAGCCATTAAACTTAGGTTTGTGTGGCGCAGACGATGACGCTTAGCCTCCGAGGCCGTAGAGATCTTGCGGTAGTAGAGGTTGACGGCAATCAGTCTCCACATTCCTCTTCATTCTTCCTGCATGAACGAAGTGAGACCATTAGATGGCAGTCTCGTTCCATACAGAAACTCATAGGAACTTCTGTTCTTCTCTCACTACTAGCATGATCAGTTAATTTAAAGTATTGATCGGCAACGGAGGAGCGGACGGTGGAATGCACACCACCTCCAAAAGTCTTCTGTCGACAAGAGATAAAAAATTTGTGATAGGCGGCAGCATCCACACAGACCACAGATCTGTACATCTCCCACTTCCCTCCCCGTGTGCACGCAGTTATCTTTTACTTACTAAGCAGCGGGAGCTAAATTTTTGACCTATTTACTTAGGATTTTACACGGTGCACTCACTTAATTACTTTGTGTTCACCAGAACAATTTCTAACACGGAAGTCTCTTATTAGATGGCAGTCTCTCAACAGGCCATGACAAGAGCGATCTGCGTGTGAATTTCAGCTCCAACAAAATTCAGTGTCAATGCTAAAATGCTTCACACCTTCGTGCGTGCAATTCTTGTAACAAGAATGGCTCACATCTTGAAGGACAGGTCTGATAAAAAAAAAAAAAAAAAAACCAAAAAAATCACCTCGGGTGACAAGTATACAATCAGCAAATAAAACCGCTTGCCTCATAAAAGAGAGATAGCTGCGAACATTACTTCCTCGTAATAAATGAGTAGCGCCTTACGGTGGATGAACCATTAATGATGATCTGACCTCTTTTGCCGCCAAGATCTTATGGTCGAATGGGCATCTCGTCTTCGGTAACGAGAACTTTGGCGCCACATAGCTCACGAAAGCACCAGTTGACTCCATTCCAGAAAGTGACTACAAACATAAATGAACTCGAGAGAAATATTTCACTTCAATAATGCTAAATGAATATCGCCAATTACTAGTGCGCCTTAAATATAGTTCCGCTTAAGATCGAACAAATCTGATCAATCCGAATATAAAGATGGGTTAAAACTGCTTTCGGTTAGGCGACTTGTTTAAGCCGAGTCGAGGCTATGACCGAATCCACTCCAGGTAGACAACTGTTGGCAGATGTATGCGTCTATCAAGCATCGCATTAAATCATGTACTGTATAGCGTTTGCGACGGCAATGGTCCAGGTGCGAAATTTAGCATCATTCGGAAATGTCTTCCAGACGGCAAAAAAACATGCAGAGCACTTTTTGGGCAGATGGAAGTGTCGAACAGAGGACAAGGAACTTCACAAACACTGTAAAGAATGCGTAAAAGGAACAATCTAGCGACAGAACCAGATGAGCAAAAATCGCCGCATATGATTTCACGCCAAATGCTCCCAAACGGCGCCAATATTCTACACTTAATACCTTGAATAAGTTGAACAGCTATGATTTCATCGATTTCGTCGTTCTCTCCGTCGATGAGGTTGGCAATTTCTCCATCTCTCGCGATCCTAAACTCGCCGCAACCAATCAACGCCATGTAGACGTCGCAACGGAACTTCCCATCTTGTTGGCGGTCTGTCGCATTCTTCCTTTCCATATTGCTGTGGCCAGTAGTACATCGACTGGTGGCCGGCCTGCTGGGGACATAGGTTTCAGTTATTCGGAGTTTCCTTCTCCTAGTCTTTCTTCTTCCACGAAGTACCTACAGGGCAGCAGGGGCTGCGATCTCTTTCGGCGGATCGTGCTCGCCGTGATGCGAAACCGCCATTGGGTAACGTGACCATTTTTTAAGTGTTGGTGTGCCACCGCCAATCCCAGTCACACCCTGACGAATTTCGCCATCGGTTGGCCTGCGCATGCTTATTCAGCATATTCGCAGGCAACCGTCATATCTGACTGCCGTTCCACGGTCCTTCGCCGCGTCGAGCTGAGCGAAAAGAAACACTACCGCTCAGCAACCGTCCATTCTAGACTTACAGAAATTACTACGCAGCTGGAACGAAGCAATTTCTTCGCTGTTATGCTATTATGTCCAACACGAATTTCCTTTCCATCAGGTAGGCTCCGATGCGCATCCAACGAAAAAAACCTAAATAATTAACCTCCATCCTGTAGATCCTGCTCACTCCTCTCAGTAATATCCCATGTCACCTTTATTGCGGTTTACAATTAAGCAGTTTATAGTGGTATCGCAACAAAAACACTCAGCAATTGCGGCAAACTCCACATATGCAACGATCACGCCACGTCGCTGCTTTCGAGCTGCGTCGCCATTTTCTCTTTCTCTTTTCATTTTTAATGAATAATCAGAAATCCTCGTGGCCCAGGAAACAAATGTGGTCAGTTCCTACTGCTAGGTCACGTCGCGTCACTCTTATTTGCGATGAAGGACTAAGTAGATCAAAACCTATAGGACAAGCAGAAACAGACCTTTTAAACAAAACTACAAAATCAAGGAACAATACATCTGGTGCAATGAGTAAGAGCCTTCTGAGTAAAACTATGAAAAAATCATTTAAAGCCCTGAAATCACAGGTCCGATCGCTCTGTTGTATGCAATGTTTCACTGTCTAACGCGAAGCGACAGTATCATTTTCGATTCCAATACTCTTTGAATATTGAAGAGCTCGTAGATAACAAACGAGTGCTGATGCACTCACTATACAATGCTCAACGAAGAAACCAATCACGATCGCTAACAGGAAACGTCGGGATAAAATGACTGGTGGACGGATGAAGCAGATGGTTTTGTCGCAGGATAGCCTCATCTTTGCCCAATGTCCGCATACCGTAGATATGGTTGCAGGTGTGAACAAATAGCTGCAACTTGTATGTGCATGATACAAACGAATGATAGGGAATGGCTCAGCAGCAAACTGCAAGTTTATTTCAAAAGTGGTACAGTAGGTAAGCAACTCAACACTCTGTGGCCTGAACAAATGGAAACCACCTAGCAGAACTCGCAGTAGCGAATAATCCACCGGGCACGGCATTAGACTTGTGGGTAACCGCAACTGGAATAAGACAGCTCGCTCTTGCAGCAGCGCTGCGCAACTTCTAACCGAACTTCCTCCTCCTCAAGTTAGTCAGCTCTTCAGAAAGAATGATTTCACCTTCTGTCGCTTCCTAAGCGTCTCGACGTTGACAGCGAAAGGCGGTAGACATTTCTCCGATTTGAAACACTCATAACAGAGTGTACTGCATATTCCACATTCCATCCCATAACACAGTATACTGCGCTCTCATATTTAATCCGCCACCCCATCAACAATTTTCATTTCACTGCTCACTTCACCGCGTCCTAGGTCATAGCCTCACAACACCCCACACCACACCCTCTACATCGGTGAGTACGGGGTTTCAACCAGCAGAAAAACTATGTCGTCATACCTATTCGAATCGTCGAAACCAATTTCTGCTTAAAATCTGATACGCAGTTTTCATGATTTGGCCAGCGACAACTCTTCCAATTCTGTCGTCAAATTGAAAGAATGCGGGTTTGAAAGCTTTATGGCTTGAAGTGTACATAGCACTAGACACAAAGCGTGACAAGTACCATGCAAAAACCAAACCATACCACCACAAAAAACAACACCATCCCTACACAAGATACAACCTCCCCTCGCTCGACGCCAACCGCACCAACCAGCACATCTTTCTAAAATGGCATCGCAGGATTCTAAAACGCCAAAAGGTCGCTATAGTGTGACAGCCAGATTTAAACTGATGTGAATCGTACATTGCAGCACAAAACCAAATATTTCGAATTGACGGTGTTCGGTCGATGGGATGGAGGGGGGTGGGCTGGGGAGAGATTTTGTTGGCGCGTGCACCGCGATAAAAAGTTGGAGAGAAAAGGTTCGGAGGATTGCTCCCTATCGAAGGTAAAGGACATTGCATCACACTAATCGCTGATGCATATCAGTGATGGGAAAACAACAATCGCCGACTGCTCGAGAACGGATTATCTTTTTAGCTCTCTTTTAAATGCTTCCATACTGTTTGCTGGTAGCCCTTCGATAGGTTCAGTGACTAACGACTCTATCGGTGAAGCACTTCTGTAAAATACTTCCAGACGCCGAGTGGTGACCACGCTTGCAACAGTGAAACGAAATAGGATCTGGAACGTCATGCAAAGGTCGACTTTAATTCTGCAGGTGCCGAGAGTTGCAGGGAATATATGGCTCATTTACTCGGAATGGTTCACAAAGTCGTATACCAACCGGTTTTTTTTCGGCAGTTGCACCGGACAGTCTAATAGTGGAGGGAGGGAGGCGGGGAGGGCTCAGCGATAGCAATAACTGCAGCCCAGAAAATAAAGATCTTGAATGCAATATTAGGAACGACAAATTAGCCCCACTTGTACGACTTGAAACGGAGCGGCCGAGACCTGCTGTTGTTGCGAGTCTCCTTAGGACCCATTTGTTTAACACTGAATTGTCCGGTAATTTCCCAGAAACGCACTGAGCAGAAAGGCAAAAATTTCCTTACAAGTATACAATTATTGATCGAAAGAGAATGTGGGTGGTCTGCGATCCCACCATGGAACAAAGGTGTGGCTATTCATTGCCGTCCAAGGGCGCAAGCGAGGTGAAAATTGTCTTCGTGGGAATACTCACAACCCTCACTGTAGGTAGCGAGCACGGGAGTGAGCGTGTCGCAAAAATCAGTCGTTTTGAGGTCTCAGTGACAGTATCGAACGCGTTATTCCTGCACACAATTTCTCCTTGCGTTGGCATTCTGGAAGCGGCTGATCAGATGAGGGGGATGCAAATGTGCTTATCCTGCTAGCTGATCTGGCATCGCTCTTCACTTGCGACATCATGGAGCTTTGCATGAAAAATGATAGTGCTATCCACAGAAGGCATTCAAAGGCATATGCCAAAACAGCGATTTGTTCGTGTGGTTGGTGCGTCTTCACTCAACGGCAACTGATATTTTAGATAGCAAACTTCGGGAGCCCCCGGCAGGGGCTTTAACTCAGGAAGCACTGTTCCGCACGGTGGGCAGTGCTTGCGAGATATTAATCATGTTCTGCTCTGGTGCTTTGCTATTTCAAGGCACTGAAAAACCAGTTCATTGTTTGGTATTCGAATAGACCACTCTACCCTCTATATCGCTACCAAAAATATGTTCTGAACCCTGTGCCACCTCTTTTACCAAGTAATACCAGATAATTAGTGTCTATCGATGCTTATGCGAAAGCATTTGTTGCCCGAAATATTTCCAAAGTTCCCATATCCTTACTTGGCCAGGAACGAGCAGACGATGGTGAAATTCGGACAGCTCACAGTGGTCGTATCATAGCTCACAAGAGCTGCTTATGTCTATCACGTTCATTCCTTAACCCCAAATACATCTCCGGGACAAATCCACTTCTTTTGTACATCCTGAATTCTCGCAGTATTCTACCGTTCCTCAAATTATCCACAGACTTTCCTGTTTTGCAGGACCTGTGCATGCACGCCAGAATCGCGATCTCAGGGCTGCTTTGGAGTGAAATGTTTGTACCTAATGACATTTAAACTGCACGTCAAGTCTTCTTTCGGATCCGAAATTTACGAGATGGGCTGCTGAACTTTGTTGGTCTTGATAAACCGTCCAAAATCAAGGACCTTCATCGTTGCGTTCGCAGAGACTTATGTGGGTAGGAACTCTCTGAGGAACGTTAACTAACTTAAAAGCGAAGAAAGATGACTGCTCAGATTAATCAACTGAAATTTGCGGTTAGAAATTTGAGGATTGTAAATCCAAGTGCTTTTCGTTCTCTGCCACAACACACTTCTCTCCCATCAGTGATCGTATTTGCAAGGATAGTCTGTCATTTTAACATCGAACAGTTGGGAAATGGAGAAGAAGGCATTGGAATGGTGTGTTGTTTTTCGGCTCCCCTTCTTCAGGTAAACAGGAGGATGTCGAGGGGTTTAACTGCCATCTCTGTCCTGAGCTACTTTTTCTATAGGATCATTAAAAAAAGATTAATAGGCTGCCAAGAGCAGCAATTTTTGAGAGAAGGGTGTAGGAGGACAAGGTGGAAAGTTTGAACTTTGAAGCAGCTGTCCTTGTTCAAGCTGCATCCGTAGTACGTCTTCTTCGCATACTCTCCGATCTCTATCTTTGGCATGTCTGATGAGATTTGAATTATTCTTGCTTCATAAGATCAGTGCAGAACGAAAGCTGAAGCAGACAGTGAAACGAGCAGTTGACTAGACCCTTTCAAATTCCCTTCTGATTTGAATGTTTTGTTGGTTTTCTGCGCATGCTCTAGTCAAAGAATCGATATGTGATTCAGGAGAGGATTGCAATTAACGGGAAAGCTTTTTTTGAATAATCTCCAGAAAGACCTATTTTTTGGAAAGTTCAGAACCTTGAAAAGCTTGGAAACCTTGAACAATGGAAAATAAGTTTTGAATAAGTTCAAAAAACCTTGAAGAAAACGCTCGAAAAAATTTCAGCTTTTAAATAATAGCTCGAAAATCTTATGGACTCACTGTTTGTTCTCTCCATCTTTGAATTGGGCTAAAATTGAAGAAGCACTGAAACATTTCTTTTTTCCAGACACGGAGATTGCGAAAGTGGTTGACGACTGTCTCCTTTGTGCGACGCATTATAACGCTCATAGCACCGGGCCATCAGTTATTGTTGGCAAGCAACCGCAAACGGTTCATCCTTTTTGTCCTGTGACAATCGTTTATATCAAACAGCAGTTGCACCATCTTTGCTGGCTTTTTTTATTACCTTTTTGCAGCAAATTTCAGTTACTTTAAGACTTGTTCCAAAATAGGCGGCTCAACCCCAGCAAATATTTAATATTGTTTGGTGCTTTCTTTCAAATAGTGGTTATATGGAGGAACGATTTAATCACTGCAGAATGTGAAAAGTGAGAATCATCGAGTCCGAAAATATTTTCAAGTAGCTTGTACTAATAGATTTGTTGGTTGCTTTTGTTCAGGTAATGCAGCCCTATCCCTTGTTTGATATCAACAATGCTTTGACCGTAAAAATTCATGGAAATGTTTTCTCAGTCATTTTCTTTCTTCTAAAGAGTCCTTTTACCTCGTTGTTTAAGCTACAGCGGCCACGCAGTATCGAACGAAGAATGGTTGACGCCTGTTCCAGGACCGATAAAACTTTCAATATTTTGGGATTGTATAAGCAGACTATATTAGCAAACGGGATGCAGTACTGTTTCAATCTATAAATCATCTAATCATGGGAAGTGTGGGAAAGCATTTGTTGTCTTCACGATATCTAGATGAAGCTTCTTTTGAGCGCATCGAACTCTTTATCCTGCACTTGATGGTAATAGTTTCTTGGCAGATCTCCTCTTTCGTGACTTTTTATAGAAGTCGACTGAAACATGTTATGATTTGTGTGAAATTTGTGTGGAAAATTCAGACTTAGTTTAATCGAAATTTGGTTTTGCCACACGCAGAGATTCTAAAGGCTTTAGTTTCGAGCATAATCACCTTGTGTTTAATAGTCAAAACGATCCCTTAAAGGCTCCTTTTTTAGATGAACATTTCCTTTCAAGATATATTCGCATCTCTCTCCCTTCCGCTGCATTTTTAGGCTTTAAAGAGGAACATCATAGCTGCGTTAGAAGAATTCCTTTCCTTTCTGATCAGAAAGGCAATTGTTCATATAAGTGAACGAACCTTAAACATGCGGCTCAAGCAGGTGGCTTCGGGGATATGCTGACATTCCTGGTAATCCAGTTCGGAAACGGTCTCAGTCACAAATCGCCCTCAACGAAGCCACTGCTTGAAGCACTATGACCTTTGTCATCGTCGCCAGATATATCTGAATCTTTTTTATGGTTTTCCCTATCTTGCGTTTCATTTCTTTTTAAATAGTGAATAGGATATGCGTAACTATTCTTGCTCGGCTTTGTTTCCCGTCATGTAGGACTCTACAATACAAAATAAGGGCTCTATTCTCACTTTGAACTAGTAGCCGTGAGAGCAGCTTACCAATTTCTTGTTGTCTACTTAGAGCTACTGATTCGAATGCTTATATCAGCCAACATTCGATTAGCTTTCATCCGAACTGACGTGAGTTTTATCGAAGACATAAGCAGCAACGAGATGTGGGCGATTATGGAGAAAATGCAATCGTTCGAGTTGTTGACGTGGCAAAAGTGTCACAGTATGATTGTACGAAGGAAATTATGGGAACGGATATTACGAAAGTTTTAGTAACTAAATGATCATGTTTAACGACGTTATTTCAGTAGTGAATCAGTGTTAGGCTGATGCTATTTGATTCGCAACTGTGGTGTCATTTCGTGATTTATGTTTTGATTCGCATATTGAATTGCTTATTATGCGACTATTTTGTGTCTAGTCGTGAATTATGAAACATAAATGTGCTTTCCATTCATAATTTCACTGGTGAATTCTTGTATCAGTTTTATGAGTTTTAGTTTTAAACCTTCGGATGATTACCGCCGCTCTTCACTCTTAAATAAAACTCCTTACTGAGAGAGTGAAGTGAAGTGGAAGGAAAGTGGGCATGAAAAATAAAGTATAGCCTCACTTAGTGCGATAAAAGATTCATGTGCGATAATGCGAATAAAATGCGATAAAAATGCAATAGTATTCGCAGTGGATTCGATCATGCGCGTGGAATTGGAATTCCCTAATCGGTTTGTGAACGAGAAGGAAACGTGAGTAAATGGCGTCTGTGCATGTGTGTGTACGTGTGCACCTGCGTCTACGTGTGCATTTGGGTGTACGTGTGTATGCGTGCGCGTGTGCGAGTGCGTGGGCGTGCGTTTGCGTGCACGTCTGTGTGCATATACGTGCACGTTTGCGTGTGCACACGTACACGCAAATGCACATTCTATTGCCTTGGCACGCTATAGCCTTCCCTGCTTCGGAGAAATGCGAAAACCCGCAGGTGATCTTTATTATGCCAGGTTCTCCTATACAATCAAGAACTTTGGCGTCACCTAAGAGTAAGAGGCTTTGTTTTTTATTAGAGGCCCCAAATTCGATGCGAATGTGGATGAAATACGTATTTTATGAAAGCGCATATGGATAAGATGTTCTTTCGATGTTCTTGCTCGAGTAACTCATCGTCATCATCAAAAATAAAGAACGCTATCAACGGCACATCAAAACGATATACTTCAAATAACAAACCATTAAAAAGTACACATATTTCAGCATATGTCTGCATCGATATTTACAGCCTCACCAAAATCCTTCGTTAATTCAGCTTCCAGATATTATCGTGAGCATATTTATACAACGAGAGGTAATTCAAAAATATATGTATAAAAAGACGATTGTATGCGATAGGGCAATCTCTCAATAATGTGAGGTGATAGAAAAAAAGAGAATAGAGATTTGGCGAGGTGTGATGCAGATAAACAAAATCAAGCAATAAAACAAATTTGTGGCACTTCTGAGAAATGATATCATTCTTACAAAGTGAAAGTTGATTTCATTGTTGGAGCACATTAATATTTACAAAACGTTAGTGGATTTCACTGAATGGTGCTTTTAAGTTCGTCATTTTTTGCTAACCCATCTTCGGCAACAGTTTCATCGTTCGATGACGATGGCGTTTCTTCAGCAGAAAGCTTCTCTGAGTCTGACAACTTCGTTGAATTGCACAGTTTTTTCCAGTTTTGCATGAATGTTGCACTGAAATTCAAAAAAAAAAAAAGTGTTGCTAGAAGATTGAAGCGAACTGAACTAAACTTTGATAGGAGTTACTCGTAGCAATAAGGGATACATAAGGGTGTTGATGGTGTGTATGGTACACATCAGTAACCGGTAGATGCAAATTCGTGCACCAACTTTGGTGGATGCGGATGTGAGGATGCAGGTGAGAATGCCATTTCTGCGCAAGCGCTATGGTTAGTTGTGACGCGAGAGCTATTCTCAGCTTCTCAGGGCAATAGGGGACAACCATAACGTGAAACATTGATGAGGTTGTGGTCATTTGAGGCATCGGTTCGCATTTCCTTTACACGTTGCATTACGCCACCTCGAACAGAATCCTCGGACTTCGTTTTTCATAAGGTGAATAAAGATCTTGCTTTCTTATGATTTCGAAGCGAGAAGAGCAAGTAAGATTTAGTAGCAGTTGCCGGCCAATGATTGGAAAGTCGACCAGCGATAAACTTTCATCACTAAAAACCGATCTGCCATACACATGAACACAGAAAAAACATTTACTCATAATCCGTTCTTAATTCTGCAATGATTACCCGGCAAACTAGACTGCTTCAGGATTTCTAACGTTGTGTACGCCGGATGTATGAGTAATGCGGAAAGATTTTTGATCAAAAAAGTTTATAAACATCATCTACGCTTCAAAAATCAAATTAAGGATTTCGTTGCTCACCTCTCAAATACCATTTGAACGAGCGCTTCTCACGTTGGAAAACGAATCCGATAGTACAATCACTTATCCAATGCACGAAAAGTGGAATTTTGCTAGGAGAGTTGTGAACCGAACAAGAACGTAGAAAGAATGATGGCTTGCCTTTGTAAGCATGGTTTTTGGAAGGGTGTCGTTGGAGTCGGTGGAGGCGTCGCGGGAACACTTGCTATGCTCAACGACGGCTTCAGCTCAGACTTCCTAACGTCCTCTGACATCGACTTTCTCTGCACAATGGCAAACAGGAATCAGTAAGTGAAAACGTTTTCTAAACGATGCGAAATTTCCGTAAAATTTGGAAAACAATTGTCCATCAAGTCAGATGGCATACTCCAATCACACTTTTTTTAGAAAGATGAGAGTATTAGTTAGGAGAAGTGGTGATGGAATTTGTACATCTAATGCAATAGTAGTCGGTGGGGTATACTTTCGAGGGTGCCTAAGTAAAATCTGATCAAAATTTGCTAATAGGACGGTGAATCGCGCGCCTTATGAGAGCATTAACAGCCATCACCTGAAAATGGAGGGAGAGCTGAAAAAAGGATCTAAATTTGAGGATAAGGCTATAAAAGCTGGAAAAAAGCCTAAATTATAGTTAGCAAAATCCAGTCAAAATTGAGCTCATATCAATGTTCCTAGTCAGTGTTCATAATTTTCTCGCTGTACAGAGGTATGAAAGATAACATAGACTCCTCTCAATTACTCTGCTGGGGCGCCGAAATCAGTCCTTTCATTCCACCTGGGCTATGTGAATGATGGCATCAAAATTTGAGTAATTTTTCGGATCCTTCTGTTTTCCTTGCCAATGTTTTGCTTGGGCATTCTGTGTGCAGCAAGAGAAAGGCTGTTTTACAACTATACTATTTTAAAGAGGCGATATAACAGCAATAAACAACCAATAAAAACGAAAGAAAACAGATGCACAAACACTTCTAGGAAATCTCGTCGTAAGGTTCCTGAAGGTTTTTTTTGTCCGAAGCATTTCGGAACATTTCTGCGCCAAAATTTTTCTAGGCCTGGTTTCAGTCAATAGAGTTTCGCATCCACGCACTAAAAAATTTATGACCATTTATCTCGTGACTACAAAATCGACGAATTACGTTTAACAACTCGAATTATATTGTAACACGACATCACAACTCATACTAGAAGGTCATTGACTTCCTATGGACTTAGCACACAAATTGACACATTCCTATTCAAAAATTCTAATAATTAGAAGAGTACAAGAATACGAAGCCAGAAATTGGTCCAGAAGATCGATGAGGAAGACTACGTCACCTGGAATTGTATATCTCCACATTGAGAGGCTTGTCGTTAACGCTGTAATGTTCATATGAAAAATGTCATTTCACCTTTAAAATGGGAATTCCAATCGTGACGGCTCTAGCAGAACCATTAATAAGTGACCATCTGTTAAAGAAGGTCGCCATTGTACAGAATTATTTCGGGGTAATTCCCAAGATGAATTTGACAGGAAACAAAAAGATACTACATGCATTCGATAGTAACAGCACTTATTTCATACTAAAGCTTAATAACAAACGCAAAAAATGATAGAGTGCCGCGTTCAAACAGCTGATACGAATGTAAAATGCAAGCAGTCAGTAGTCTCTAACTTGAAAAAAAGCTCATTTCTAAAGAGTCATGAAAGCTGCCTATGTATGCGTTGATGACGGCAAACTGAGAAGCGTAAAGAAGCTTACTAGGACAACTTGCACAACATGTGCTTTTGTATTCTCCTCATCTGGACGACTGACTTCATAAATTCCCAACCAATGATTAATATACCGAATGATGCGTTTACATTTTAATTGAACTGACTGCTTATATGAATCTCCAATAAAAGATTCGTTTTCTATGGCCAAACCAGCGTTAAATGTGCTCAAATTTATTACACCTCTAAGAGTCTTCAAATTCACTAAGATTTGAATCGATCCACGTAAGTTTAACGCATTTATGACTTACGCTGAACCCACGTAATTTGAGAACTTTGACTTGAACGTTTGCAAGTTGAAACTGCCGAACGAACATACAGACAAAAACATCCAAACGCACAGGCAGGACGTCGCCATCGTGCAGTTGTTAAGTGACCTGGTATGATAGGCGATCTTTCTTTTCAACGAATTTGTTCAATCGGTTACTAATAGATCTGCAAGAAAACAATGAGGTAGCGTACGTAATTCATTCTTTTTCGAGAGTGGCCCTTATATAAACTATGAACTTTTATGGCACATAGTATGGCTTTACGACACATTCACCCGACAAGATAACGTGTTACAATTAAACGTTATTAATTTATATTACGCGTGAAAAATGGTGTAAGGACCATTCTACGCCGTTATAAATTATATCTGCCTAAATTTATTCTGTGGTTATTTTAGGATGCTAGTGGTGGTTATAAGATAAAAAGATAGATATATGCATACAATACGCAACGATGTGATGCTACTGTTAAATTTTTGTTTTTTTATATACAGATCTGGTGGAATATCTGGTTATTGGATTTTTAGGAGAACTAAGCAATCGTTAAGTGTGAAGCACCTAACCTCCCACAAATACTGCATGAAATTTTGGACAAACCCCGACGTCAATCGATCGACTTCGTTTTCAGTACTGTTTTCGCGTTCTACCACGTAAAAATTACGAAAATCTGCTCTAATTTCTATTAAACTCTTATTGTTGTCATTTTTAAAAAAAAAAAACTATTATTTTTGTTATTGGTGAATGATGAGAAATCTCTCATTTCTCCGCACAAATGGTGTTGTGAGGTCGCACATTCACATTGGAGCACCTTAAAAGATGACAATATGAATGATATCGGCATAAAACAAAATGCGCCATGTCGGTGCTATAGTGCGTTGTTCCAACAGTTAATAAAATCAGCCACATCGACATGCGTCCTTTTTTCACCTGTATTTCCGCCTCTAAATGTTTTTCGTTAGTAGAGACGCTAATATAAACTCACCTTGTCGTCGCATGAATAGTACAAATACTAAGATAAGGCTCACAAAAATGTAGATGAGAAAAACTCATTAGCAGTGCACTTTAAAGAAATGAGAGATTATGCGATAAAGTGGAGTAAACGCCAAAGATTGAAGAAGTGATTTATGCAAATAATAAACGAATGAAAAACATGCATAGTAAAGGGAAGGAATGCGAAAACAAGATGGAATCAATGAAATCCAAATTGGCTGTTGATGGAAGTGCAGAAAGAACAGTTTCTTTGGTTCTTCGTTCAGGACAAACACTATCGGTTGTCCTAAAATTCAATTCCTTCACAGCACCTATCGTTATGAATTAAATTATTTGCTTTCCGCCTAATTTCCACACATAATTTTCAGTCGCCTATTATTTGTACACATTTCCTCTCATTTTTCATGTCTCTCCTCTATCACAGAATTTCTTATTTTACTTCTCATCTTTTAAGTTTCACAATTAGTAGATATTTCTCCCTCCCTCCGTTATATATGACATTTGCCCACCTTTATCAGGTATACCATCGCCATTTCTTTCCTATTCGCCATGTCCCCATTTTTGCTCATAGCTTTGGTTCTTTTGCAGGTGCTTCTCTTGACAACGGTTTATTCAGTTTAAACATCAACAACGAAGAGTTTCAAACAAATGCATTATCGGCCCTGTCGTATTACTCGAGATCAAAATTCTAAATTACATAATCTGTACAATTTTCTTGCATATATATATATATATATA
>JAARMF010000809.1:5568-16539 GCA_022844705.1 Toxascaris leonina | reverse complement strand
ATATATATATATCCAGTTAGTCGGTAAAAGAAACAGCTCCAGTGCTGAAGAAAATACGTTCTCCAGAATTTCGAAATGAAAGCCGGCCTTTGAGTTCAATCACCGTATTGCTGTCGTTCGCTGTTCAATTCCGTATATCGCTGCTGTCATACACGATCGGTGATGACCAGCTACTTTCAAATGCTGTCATCTAACTGTGTGCCAGTGCATCTCTTGAGCACGTATACCTTCACTGTCAAATCAACCAATAGCACAAAGTGTTTCGAGTGGTTCTAGTGCCTCGACGACATTAATTAGTGGAAAAAATGCACTGAGTATTAAAAAAGGTTGATATTGCGCTCGTATAATCGCAAAAGGTGAGAGGATAATAAATTATCCCAATATTGAAGGAATCAAAATTCGAAAGTTTAAAATGTCAACAAAGTGTCGACTAGATGTCAGACGAACGCCAATAAAACGACGATCAAGCAAATCGTAAGTGGCTACCACATTCTGTAGTGTGAATAAGTCACATAAGACAACTTCAATCAATTTCACTGCGTAACATGTCGATGCTTTTTGCATTTGCATTTGGACCGCGACCAAGAATTCGTTATGAAGTAAGTAGTAAACAAGTTGTTAATTCAATTAATGGTGACAGTGAATTAACATTCCGAACAAACCATAAAAAATTTTGAAATGACGTTATAGCCATCGAGTAAAAATTTTAATAAGTGATGATATTAGCATTTACTGTTGAAAAAAGCAGATAAGCTAAACTTTTATATCACATCCAATTTTTAAGGAATACCGAACTATTTAAACAATCATCAATAAGTCGGAAAAAAATTATAAAAATCGTTCAGGGCGCCGTTTTCCTCTCGAAAAATAATAGAATTGCCAAAATTTCAAAAAATCCTCCAAATACCGTTGGAATCGTTGATGGTAATTATTCGCGCAGACCCACTATAAACGACATTTGCCAAAGCTGAATATAGCCAGCAACCAGATGAGATCTAGTTGACTCTGCGCGAGATATTTATTGCTTCTTTTATCATGTCATTTGAAACTCTTAAAACTCTCAGTTTTTGGGAACGAGTTATTCTGTTCCCAAAATTTAGGAGGGACTTATATATATATATATTTGGGATATTATATCAAACATAGATGCTTTTTAGTTCAAGCTGGCAATATGTCATCGAGGATGAGGTTATATTAGAGGAGAGCTCATGCCATTCACAATTTCTGAAAATCAACGTTTCTGTGAAGGAAAGTTCATGGAAAAGGGGATTATAAACAAAAAAAGGATGTGCACTCCAGACCAATTCAAATTACATGAAATATAAGACACTGGGATAATGACACTCCAAATCAGCTCAGAAACGATAACAATTCAGATGGGACCACAAAGAGGGATAAGATGATGCTTAAAAAAGAGCTGGCTGAGTAGCATGCTCACTACCAGACATCCGCTCAGGCATCGCAATTGTCTGTCAACATCGGTTAAGAGCCGAGCATTAGCACTAAGCTGCAACCACCATGCTTTATCGTTTCAGCGATCTCGCAAAAAGCAGTAAAATCCAATGACTGTGACCCAAGAAAAAACTGGAAGTGCCATTAAGAGCAATGAGATTACGTGGGAGAAAAAGAAACATGCAAAAAAGGTATGACAATGACCAAGAAATGAATAATATCAGGAATTGTCGATTTAATTCGGAGGAAGAATCAATAAAGAGTAACAGCATCAGGCATCATACGCTTCACTGAAGGTCGAAGAGATCAACAAAAAACGAAACAACCATGACAAACGCTGTCCACTGAAGATGGCATCGGCTTATTGCTGCTACCAAGACCATGTTGAAATCAAATCATGTCTGTATTATATGGTGATAGATGTCTTCATAACTACTTTCGGCTAATATCAATACTCATTCATATACGTTTGTGCCCACTACAATGCCTTTCACTCAAGACCAACCAGGCTAAAAAAGTGCATATTTCTTAACGCCGTGTGAACGAATAGTTGAAGCCAATAGCAGCGAAATGGAGCCGTGGAATTTTTTTGCACTCATTTCGTTATTGTGCTCACTCGTACGAGATTAGAAAAGACAGGAGCAAAATTCTTGTTCGCAGATTTTGGTAAAATTTTACAACTTTGGCCGGAATTTAGATCAAATTTCATGGCTAGAATTCTGGTGAAAACTTTGTTTTAACCTCTCTAGCTAGCCTTCACTGCAAAGACTTCTAGTAAAAGTGCCACTGCAATAAGCGACCCAGCCCGACAAATAGAAAAGCGTGAATGAAGTGAATTTGTCGTCTTCATAAGCAGCTTTCGAATAAAATGGACAACCAGTTCCAAAATGAAGTGTAAGCGAAGCGCTTCATGAAGAAAAAGATGTGGCGATCGATACGACAACACTGTCGAAACCATGACAGCAGAACGGCGTTCGTCTGTTCCCGAAAAAAAAGAAAACATTTCGTTGTATGTAGCACAGAACAAACTCTAATGACGCAATTAAGCGCAAAATTTCTCACTGGAAGACAATAAAACGCCTTTTTTATTATGACCGATCTAATGGAGAATTAACCGGAATCAAGAGATGATTTCAGAGTCAAATGGAACATTAAAGCGAAGGTGGCGGAGTAGTGCATCGACCAGAATGGGGATTTTGCTTTCGCAATCCCACCACATTACAGGTGTGATTCAGAGACAATACAAAGGAAAAACATAAGGGAAGTTGTATACATAGATGACTGCATGAAGAGGCGAAACATAAAATGCGCTGATAGTGATAGATTTGCAACGTCATCTACCTCTCCAGATATTCGCATATTCACCCCCCCCTCCCCCCCGCTTCACCCCTGAGCCATTTTTCAATGTGCTAATACACACAGATATTCTGTGTGTAATCACATATTCCTTTTATATCATAGAGCAAACGTCTTGTTCATGCACCTTATATGGAGCTATATGTGCACGATCGAGTGCCAGGGATATAAGGAATACGTGGTCTCGCACTCTTCAGCTCAAGCATTTTTCAACTTTCGACCCCTTAGACTGAACATTTTACGTTTTTGATTAAATGTCGTCTCTAAAATTTCTGTTTTTTTTTAGCCTATTAGTTAAAACAAAGAAAACACCTCAGGAAGCAATTTGTGTAAAACATCTTCGTCAGTTAAATTGTATGGCACAACTCAGCAGGCGGCAGTTTTGACGAGAGATGCATCTTCAAAATATGTATTTTATCGCTGTGTACCGAGTAATTATTATGTTCTGCAGAGGACAAAGCAAATGATGAAAGCTTTCTGTATTTCCTCTAAATTAAGAGTTTTTCTAGAAAACCTATATACTCGCATGTTGCATAACAGTAACTCTATTGACACATGATCAATTGCTCCTATGGATTATTGTTAATCCTATGCTGGTCCATTGTGCTAAGTAAGCAACTCGTTCGTGTTATGTGCTCATATGCAGTGGTCGTTAATACTTTGCCGAGACTAGTGATGATCGAGTGTTTAAGAGTTGAAATGAGTACGTAATTAGTGAAGTTTTTACGCGGTGATGAATAAAGAAAACTGCAAAACATCAGAGAGGAAAGAATGATTTAGACAAGTGATAATATTGGCATGAAAAAACGAGTTACTTGGAAGACCGTTTGCTGACTGCAGGAAAAATTCAACAATAAAAGCCTTCTACTTATTAGAAGAAGCGATAAAAGGGGATTAAGCGTCACAATGCGCAAAGAGTAAACTAAAAAAGACAGGCCTGCCAAAAATGGTCAGTGATATTTCAACAACAAACACAAACAAAATGGACCGATAGTGAATCGAAATATGATTTGCAATCACAGCATAAGAGAAATGGCGATATTTGCAATAGGAAGCGAGCTTGCGGTTTCTAAGCAGCTGCGCAAGATATTCGATCAGTGCGAAAAAGAGGTGTCGGACGACCACTCAAGCGACGCGCCGAACAACCGCACTCCTTGGATTTCTTCTAATCGTTGTTTGAGGCCGCTTCTTTGATGCGGCCACTAACTCTGCTAATTTCTTGGCCTCAATGAATAGAAAGCATCTTTGAAAAAAACTGACCTGTCAACGGCTCGTCCTGTCGCGTCCTTCCCTCACTTCCGCTCTTCACCAACATCCTGGTTAGCTTGTCTCAAGTTTGATTCTCTGCTAGGTGCGAAGATGCCATCCACTTCCCATTCTCCCGACACCTGTCGAGATTTCGGCAACAGCTTCCACCGCTGGCGTATGAGGCGAAGATAGCGTAAATCAGCAGTTGCGACACAGTTGGTCGGCGAAAACAGCAATTTTTAAAACAGAGGTTCAAGAAATTGAGGGGAAACTGTTTCGCAAGCGGTCTCTGGGATTTGTCGATGTCAGAGAAGTAAACGACAAGCCACTTTCCTCTTAGGGAAGAAATGATGGCAGCTGTAGAGCGGTTTCAGACGTCTTCGATGCAACTGGTACTGATCCCCTCCTCCAGCAGACCTTCAGAATGAGGTTACAGCAAGACGGGAGGAAGAAACTTGCGAGCGATTTTTGGGGACTCCCACGAAGCGCGCTCATCGCAATGAGCGAACAGCGTGCTCTGCATCGTGGGAGGTTCCTGCATATTCATGCTAGTCTGTCTTTGGCATTGAAGAAAAAAACATTAGGAGAAGCACCACAAATGTGGGAGAAATCAGCAGCTTGTCATCTTACTGGTCACAACTATCACAGAGAATTGTATGCATACGCCTAATTACAGTTTTCAAATTTTTATCGACCGACCAGAGCTGGAAGGGGTTAGCCTTTCATGCATGCTGCGCGTATGAATATTTAAGAAAATGGCTTGAAGACCATATGCTTGTAGCGAAAGTGCTATGCTAACAGCCGAGAAAAGGTGAAAAATGTGTTGCAAGTATCTTAGATTCCTCGAACAACGTTCAACGAATATCATCTAGCAATTTTCCCCGAGTTAACATCATATCTTTTTTCTATTCAGAACAGTACAACTGCCTGAGAGCTGTTGATCTACAAGGCGGAAATCGCTTAGTTTTCTGGCATTCCTTAATTCCGAGATTCTTGAAAGCAATGGTCCCAAACCTGAACCAACTGTTTTCTACGAAGTGGCTCTTTGACCATTTCAGCACTTTTTAACCTCTGTAGAACGACCAAAAACATCCTTTAATAATCCGACGACTCATGACACCTGGCCACATTGAATTCGCAACAAGCTGTGAGAGAGCAAGGAGCTCCAACGAAAACTTCATTTATGCATTTTATGAACGGGCAGACCGTCTGCTCCCATATTCCATGTATCCATCAACATACCTTCGTAACACGATCAGGAACGCAACGGAGCCTACATTTCCGATTCCACGATCAAGTTCGGACAAATCAGATCTTCGAGGCTTTGCACTAGCTCAAGCTTGGGCTGCACTAACAGGACGGTAACCCTGTCTCGCTTTGCCCAACCAAAGGAAAGGAGAAAACTGCAGTTGTGCATGTACTAGTACTATGCTCTCTGTTGATTGTGCATCAGTCTGTTTCGTGTTGTATGCATATGCTTTGTTGTATCATCCTCAAGTCTGTGTCTTATCACCAGCCTCGACGGAAGTATAAGAAATCCCGGCTATGCGTACGGACGGTTCACGTGAAACAGTTTTGCGACGAATACCGTTCGCCGTGTGATAAATAAGCCGAGAAATCTGGAAAATGTGTACTGTTTTCGAATAACGCGAAATCTTTTTATAAATAAGTTGACGGAAAGATAAAGGTGATACGTGTTAAAAATAGTGTGCGTGCTTTCGATTCACGAACAACAGCAAATCTTGAGGATGTTCCCATTGATGTTGCTCTCAGTGCTGATGCTATCCCCAATGGCCCCAATGGTCTAACGCTTGGCATTTGCATATCAATAGCGAAAGCTTCCAGTTTTTGCATATCGGTTTGAAGCAAGAATGCCCATTAGAAATCTCCGATGTTTTGATCCCCGTTGCCAGTTCCGTCCGAGATTTGGAAATGTTAGATGACGAAACTTCGGAATCTTCGCACTTGAAAACTCACCGTGAGCCGATGACAGATGAGGCGTTTAAGAGGGCTAGTCGTATTCGACAGGCAAGTAGGTACAGACAGCTGCGGTGAGCATCCTAAGAAGGCATTTAGTGCTTATCGCCGCTTTCTTCTCAACTATCGCTCTCCAATCTTGTCGCCATTTTTGAAATCGGAAATACAAATGTTGGAAAATGTGCAAATACGCTTCACAAGAATAGCTTTTCGAAAAGTTTTTCGGCATCCATATAGCCCGAATTACGATATTCACCTGCGCCTTTTAGGTCTACAATCACTTGAATATCGTCGCCCGATCATATAGCGTTTTTAAATTGTCATTGACCACTCTGATATTGCACTTGATACAATCTTCTTCTATTTCGACAGACGCGATTTATCACGAGCAGATAGATTTCAATTATTTGGGCGAGCCTCAGTCTTGCTTCCAGTTCAAATTCCTTCCTTTCTCGGATTGTCAGATGTGGAATAAACTCATTGTTGGTTTCCTCATGTATGTTGCCCCTTTTGTTCATGAAACAAAGATCCCATAAAGCAATAGGCGTTTTATCAGCAGAGTATCTTCGTGGATGATTTTGGGCATTCTTAAGACCGAAATTGGTCACGGACGTATCGTCCAGGGGAAGATCTTAGCTGCTTTTTTAAATCCTACGTTTCAACCAGAAACCCAGCCAAAGTGAAGCAGATAAGTTCGCTTTTACTCCTGAAATTTGAAGGGTTTTTGACCGTCTTCGCTGAGATGGCCTGGATGAAAGCAAGAAAGGAGTTCCTCGGTAAAGAGGTCGCTCTTCAACACGACCCACCCACTCAATGGATACATCCTATATCGCCCCATAAATGCACTTCAAAACTAAGGGAGAAACGCGACGACAAACAGCTTCTCCGCCTCTTTTCCAACTTGTCCGTACATATCAGAAAAATTGCTGAGCTGAAGCAATTTTTTTTACCAAATCGTCAACCTTAGGCTACTGCGAAATTGATTCAAGCCTTCGAATATAACACTTCAGTTGCACAGGACAGCGTCGAGCTGAATGAGACACTCATTCAAATTCAGTTTAGAAGATTCTGATGCACTCCGAATTAGGAGGTCAGAGTAACCTGTTCCTGCTGTTCGAGGAATCTGAGATTCTGCAACACTTTACTGTTATTCCACTCTGAGTATACTTCCAATCAGCTGAGATCGGTCACGTCACGAGCTGGAGCGTAACATTTGACCTGGTCTCACTGTACCGCGGAATCACATACTCCGTAATTTCTCACTACCGAAGTCATCGGAGCATCTAGGAGATCTTGCCAGCAGAATTTCAGGTGACCTTCTATTGGGCGGCTCATTTCTGAGGGACGAAAGAATTGAGATGCGAGGTGAGAAGGAGGACCGAGGGCGATTCTATTAACAGTCGATTCATAACAGAAGATTACTAATTGTTTTGCTTTTGATACACGACAACTGACCCTAAATGAGGAAAGATTTATTCCCCACCACACGCACACCTTTCGTTTATATCTGCGAACCGAATACTGTATCGTTGGCGTAAGCAGAGACGAATGCGATGATAGCGCATAGAATCGATTTATCACTGGATGCAAAGAAATGACGTTTTTTAGAGTTTGGTTATAAGGAAAATATGTTTCTGTTAGTACTTATATATATTTTTTGGGTAAGCTCAACGTTCAATTCATGCCTATGACGTCATTTCCATCGGAGCAATGCATTTTCCTCCTTCCAACAGTTCAATTTTACATTCGTTGCATATCGCCCCCAAATTGATAATGTGCGCATCCCTACAATGCTAGAGTGAAGCAGTGATCGGGGAATTGATTGCGAATAGAACTAGTTGCAGACTTGTCAGTTTGTGCATTTTTGGCTTTGTGGCTTTGATTAATGCGTTTAGTAACAGGTGAGCACCAAAGGAAGGTATGCTGCTTCGTGGGGGTCTGGCCCTAAAATATTTATTTTAGGACGTTTGCTCCCAGGTTGTTCACCCTATCCCCCTCCCCCCCTCCCTCATCTCCAATTCCCGTTCACCGTCACCTCCGTGGTTAGGACCCAGCATCGTTCATTCCTGGAGGCTGTTATGCAAATCTGTCACACCTATCCAGAAAGGCCGTTTTGCACATCCATGACGTTTAGCCTCCATGTCCCGAAGCGTAAATTTTTCCCCCGAAATGCTTGTTCTCGCTGGCTCTTCGGCATGAGCGTCTTCTATTATTCTTTCTTTCAAAGTTTCGTTTCTGCAGTGCGTTGCCTTTTCAGTACAGAAGGAAGTATGCTGCCCACCAACAGATTTTGACCCGGAAAAGGTTTGTTTCCGTTTGATGTTACCATTTGGTGAGACAAGTTTTGCGGAGTTTCCGAGAGTTCATGTGCGCACCGAATCAGCTCACAGCAGAAAATTTCAAGGAAAAATAGTGGCAGGACGCATATTGCAATGCGTACATCTGAGATTGGTGAAATATCCGTGATGACATCTGTGCACATGTTTGCTCACATATTTATTTAAATGTAATCGAGTATATTGTACAGTCTCGCTTGTCAAGCGAATCATTACTCCGCAATTCTTCAAAGACTGATTCGAAGAATCCGCATTTACGAGTTCCTATTTCGCCCACACCAACCACTCGACCAAGTCTACAGCTTATCGTTTTTCTTCTGCGTTGAGTTGCATTTCGCAACTGAATCGGTTATGAAATGTGCGCAAGGTCTTTTACGCATCAATGTCCGTCACTTGTGTGGTTGATTCATCCACTTCATCATTTGTATAGACGGGTCACCAATGATGTAAATTATGTCCATCAATCTTTATATAATTGTTTGATTCGTTTAAAACCACAACACAGATTTATACAATTTCGCCA
The DNA here is from genome assembly GCA_022844705.1 of Toxascaris leonina. NCBI lineage: Eukaryota > Metazoa > Nematoda > Chromadorea > Rhabditida > Ascarididae > Toxascaris > Toxascaris leonina. The sequence goes on along the minus strand of JAARMF010000809.1, from coordinate 7,647 downwards.
TCAAATGCGTTGTAAATATAAACCCGCGGAAGCTGACATAAAGAAATATAGTTTTATATATTCAAAGCTTTTAGTTTCTCATCAAAAGGCGCAATGGAAGAGGAAGTGACGCAACCAATCTTCTGCGTTAATTGTGAGATTGCTGTTGGACATAACAACAAACCGTTTATACGATGTACAGAATGCACTTCGAAAGACAATGAAGTCATCTTATGTGCTTGGGTAAGTTTTCATCGCAGAGGGGCAAGCATAGTGAACGAAATTCGATTTGCTCTTCATTTGGTCAAGTACTAATCAAAGGTAAAGGGCCATGATACGAGATGAGCTTAATAGTGCCCATTAGACGCTCTGAACTGAAAGGAACATCGATAGAAATTGTAGTCCACCCCTTTTTCCTTCATTGGCCCACGATTCATACGAAAAAATCTACTGTAGCTCTAATGATGGATTAAAGGGCGCCATCTGATTGTTATGTAGTGCTATAGTCCACTGATAACTGCGCCTTCACTTTCGTGCACCTTGAAAAAGTCGCAGATAAAAAGCCAATTTCGAGAGCAGATGTTGTTTTAGAACGTTGCATAGCGCAAACAATTTCTAGCGACATTCTATTGACACATATGTGCAGGATATTCGTTTTGAAATACACGCAGACTCGAATTGTTTTTGTGAAACGAGGCAGTTAGAGAACCCCTGAAAGGACATGTGAAATATTTCGACAGCTCTTTTTTGCAGTGTTTTTTAATGGGCGCAGAATGTGGTTTGCACAAGCGCGGTCATAACTACCAAGTTGAAGACCCGTCTGGGCCCCCGGTATTTCATACGAAAACTGGTGGAGAGCGACCATGGGGCTGGAAGGAAGATATGGACCTCATTGCAGCCGCACACAAATTCCGACTTGGAAATTGGTAAGTGGTTGGCTTTTGGCTTTTTATGTACGTGAAACTCACTCAGTGGGCTTGTTCGTCATTATCTGAAAATTTTTTCCACCTTCAGAAATTTCTGCTTCATGGTCTTTCTGAAATTCCTTGTGCCACAAGAAGCCATTATTGAAGGGAGGAGATCGCAAGAAGTATGAAGACGGATAGAACAGCTGAAGAAGCGAAAAACCATTTCGACCGGTACTTCGTTCGTGGTGCACTTGGTCGTCATGCATCAAGCATCGTCGCAAGGTTGATTTGTAAATTGTCATCTATATTTTTACGTTCGTTCATTAGATAAGGTCGACTTAGAAACAAAAAGCAGCGGCGATGATAAAAATTAATGGTGCAATGCAAACACTACAGTCGCCGTCAATGTTTTTTCGGCCCAGTGAAGAGTTGTGGGCACTCAAATAGGAAATTTTCATGTGTAAATTCTGTCGCGCAGTAGTTCGTTTTTTTTTTCCGATGGTTGGTGAAGTTGGTGTCACTCAATGTCTCGTGCTGGAAGTACAGCCTCAGATCACACACTGCATAGTGCAAGTAAAGTTTTATGTGGTGCATGCCATGTTTACCATGATATAGCACGATTCTGACCCATCGTTGCAGTTTTCCGGCTCTGTGTGCTCTTTTGCCCAGCAAACATTTTGTGTCTTAACTGGGTTTTTCCGCCCTCTTTTTTGAAACAAGTCGGATGACGGAAAATTCGCTTACACAATAAGACTTCATTCAAGTTTTCCTCATGTGTAAGCACCGCCTCAGGATTTTCTGTCTAATCGACGCGCAGGCAATGGAATCTCTTATGCCTTGCGCTCACATTCGAATGTCTTTGATTGCTGGCTGAGCAGAGCCATGGTTGACGGAAGCGAAGAGCCCTTCTGTTGGAGAGTAATTCGATCACTTTCAAATACCACTTTGTGTGGGCGTGCACTTTGCAGCACTCCCTCTCTCCCCATTCTTCCCCTCCCCTTCCGTTCCTGTATTCTTCGGGCCGATTCGAAAGCAAATCTGGTTGCCCTGATGTGGAAATCGGCACCATATAAGGAGCGTTCATTTGATTCTTCCACTGCGTTGTTGTTCTTTTTTCATATCGTCAGCCCGAACAGTGCGATTGGCTGTCAGGCAATTGTAAACGAGCTACCATCTATCCTAAATGTTGTCC
>JAARMF010000808.1:26455-62237 GCA_022844705.1 Toxascaris leonina | reverse complement strand
CCCCCCCCCCCCCCCTTTCTATCTAAACACATTCGAAACCGCTTGTATGAACGCTTTTGTTTTGCTTTTACAATATGTGCAATCTGCCCACAAAAGAATTGGTGATTATGCTCAAAAAAAAGTTGCGAAACATTCGACGAAGTGCTTCTGCCGCTTGTGCCATATTTTGCTTCTTTGACGCAATAGTATATGAGCACGGTCTTTACTTGAGAACGCAATCATCTTATAGGTAGCTACTCATCAACATCCTTCGACAGTTGCTTGGAGATGCGGTCTTTTCCTTCTGTGGTCCTTATTTATGTAAATAGGTTTTGTTATCCTTCTCGATGGTATCTCTCGTAACTTATTTTGTTTTATGTACACTGTTATCACATTTTCTTCTGTGATTGTGATTATATTTGAAATGTCAGCATATCTGATGCTTACAATGGCATCACAGTGATAAAATGCCCGATGTTTGTTGGGTCAAATCCAAATAACTCAGCATTGTTATTTCATTATGCATCTTCGAGACCGATTGTATTGTACCAAATGGTAAAGATGTGCTGTTGAGATTGAGTCGAAATGACAGTCCGTATGAGTCGACCACTGTACCCGCAGAAAGCAGACAGTGATTGAGTTCTTGTAGAAACCTGTTTCATCATAAAATCAGGAAAGATTGAAGAAATTTCGATTTCTTTATTTGGAATCCTGAAGAGAATCGCTGGCTCCACTTATAACTCCACTTGGCCTCCGATTGCCACAATGCAAGCTTGCAGTCGGGAGCGGAAGCTTTTTTTTTCAGTGTTTCAATTGAAGCATCACTCCAGACTTGCTTCATGGGCAGTTTGAATGACGTCAATAAGCTGTATGACTTCAATCAGACTTTGATCTCTAAAATACTCTCCAAACAAGAATCAAGCTTGTTGAAATCGGACAGAAATGGCGTCCATACTTGACTGGAGATGAAGTCGAGAAAGTAAACTCGATGACAGTTTTCATCCCTGTTTTCAACGAGTCGATGAACTCCCGACATTTGGCATTCGTCATGAACCTTTCCCGAGATGTCTACATCCCTTTCAGATGCAGATTTGTCGGTCGAAATGATAGTTACCTCTTAACACTTTAAGAGCTCTAGAGTATTATAGGCGTTTGCAAAATGTCTGCCGAGACAATTTGCATCGCACAGTTGTTACGGAGGATTATTTCAGATTTATTCGAACGCTTTTCGGCGATCCCCGCGAATTGTTGCTTGGCCAGCATTTACAGAGAGCTGCAGCCCGAGCATTTGGTTGGCCACCAATCGGGCTACAACAAATTTTCAGCCAAGTGGAAATTATCTCGAATTTTATTGAATAAAGAACTAATTTTAAGGCTTTCGTTACGAGTTGTTTTGTGTGGGGAAGCTGGTGCAGACAACGTTCGCGGTTGTGTTCTGCGAGGCAAATGCTCCGACATCAAGATGGCTTGATTCCCAGAAAAATGAGAACGAAAGGTGGGCAAGTGACCGTTTATTTCAGAGACTTTCATGGAAATACTTCCGATAGGCGATCACTGCTAACAGCTGTGGTCCGAAGGATTGGTATGAGCGACGGGTCATGATATTTGTCGGCATGTTTCTAATGACAGAGACGAGAGCCAACTAGAAAGGGTGTAATCTCGGCATTGAGGTGCTGTCTCCTTGAAACCTTGGCAAGTGGATGTGTCATATCTGCAACTTCTAGAAAACGCTTCTGCTTGTCAATACTATTGGTCAAGGGAACAGTATAAAACCATTCGCGCTCGCATTCGAGCATTATGTTGTTGCCAGTGGCATATGCGAGGTTTTTTCCGTGATGAAGGGTCGAAGTCATGCTAGGAGCGGTAGTTGCCTTCTCAGGTTTTTCTCGGTTTTTATCATTTCCCAGATCATTTTCGAGTTACTCTGCATAAGCGAGTTGGAAGGTTCATTTCAAAATTCGAGAATGTTCGAAAATTGCTTTTCAGTTTTAAAATTAAGAAAATTCACTGGTCTCAACTTTTCCTTATTCGTATTGGATGGCGATCGATCTTGTCCCATGGCGGAGCCAAGATCAAAGATAGCCACTACAAAATTCCGCCTCTTCGATTGCGATGACTTCAGTTTTGCTGAAAACAATGAGAACTTATTCATCACATAGCATTTCAATACCGATATGAGAGTGCCATTCCTTTTGCATCAAAATCTCACTCAGATCACATAGCCATTTTTCTGGCCATGAATGACTGAGATATGTTCGTATCGTTTACTATTTTAATATCCCATTCTTCTAGCAGTTTAACATCGTTGTTAAAGGGCCGTTTGCAGCGTCTCTTGTTACTTGCAAGCAGGCTTTCGTGTTCAGTGCTTTTGATTTGCTTTCATCAAATTGATTTGGCCAAGGTTGTGATAGGTTATCAACGACCTTTTTAGATGTATGGTGCGATGTTGTTTTTATTTGGGATTAAACGAAGTCGTGGGAACTGTGATCGATAGCTGTTGAAAGGCGATCCAGGCTCACAGAAGCGTTGTTTCTATCAGTGGTTTTGTCATTAGTTTTGTCACTAAGGCGCATCGTTGAGCAGGATGTGCGGCTAAATGGCTAACGTATATGTGGGTCATGAAGATGCTTTGGTTCATCATTTCCTTAATGTATTGTTATTCACTCATTGTTCTATGAGGTTTCTTCCTGCAAACAACACTTCATTAAGAGATCAGAATTTCGTTCGTCTTAACTGATTTCATTTCTCATATAAGTTGGTGCTGCTTTTCAAACAACCGAAAATGCTCTCTTTTATTACAGATATGAGGAGGGTAAAATTGATGATATTTTGATGCGTTTTGAACGACCTGATGGAAAGAATCGTTGGGATTCACCTCTATTCACGATACCTATTAATGGTAATGATGAGAGGCAGGATGATGACACAACCGGCGTAGATTATTCAAATCGATGTTTGCCGCGTTCGGTGGTAATACCTTTCGACGAGATATTCGCTTCCTTGCTTGAGGTCACTCCCCAATATTTCATTTTTATTTATTTATTTGTCGCAGTTTATTCGTATTCGTTCGTTTATATATGATGCTAGTTCACGATATATTCGATGGAAACGGCAGTGACGACTAATTCTTATTATTTATTGATGATAATGCATCGAAATAGTGAACAGCTGAAGTTGCTCGACACCGAAGCGCTGTTGCTTTTTCCATGCTAATAACTTGCTTGTTAGTCATTTGAAAGTGAGTGCTGGATAAGATATTATTGAATATGAAAAGATGGTTGCTTAAAGAGTTAAGAAAAAACTTGGCCGGTTGGATGCAAGTTACAGGCTAAGTAAGCGGGGAAAGAGATTCAGTTACACTCGTGTAACTCAATCTAAATGAAGGTGTAACAGCTAAAAGCTAGTGGAAACCGACGCATCGTCATGCTGTTCGCTCTTCTGGCAGATAATTTCGCTTCGCAGTTTGCATGGCGCATGAAATATCAGTGTAAGATGCCGTGTTCACATGAAACGAAGCCGGTGGGCTGCTTTTCAGCGATCATCGAGCAGGAAATTTGATTTCAAGAGGGGTCGTGATGTTTGCGCTTGTCGACAAATCCAGCGCAGTCTGCCTTCGCTTGTTTGTTGTTTGGGATTAGAGCATTTTATATGAGAAATTTCTCAGGGAATGTGGAGAGGCGTTTAGTCCAATATTTCAACTTGTAACGACATCAAAAAGTTACGAGTTATTTGTGAAGTAACTACGCGTTTTTCCTCGCTGACTTTACATTCGTAATACGGTATATTGTACTCCTTAGAGTGATATTACCAGGCATATTACCTCTCAAGGAGAAGAGATGTGGCTAACGGATGATGAAACCTGTCTATTTTCTGATCTTTGGCAGACTAGTAACAGATAATGCCCGAGAAATGACTTATGGGAATGCATCTTGTTAATGAGATGCACATCACATTTTGTGCGTTCGTTCAGTTTTTCTCTTTGCAAATTGCATCACGATAAATAACTAGCAGTCGCCTATGAGCGATCAAATATCTGTCATGTTTCTTTGTTCCGTGAGAGGTTTAAAATAAAGTGTTTTTAGGGAAAGACGTTGTCGGCAAATTTAAGTACACAAAGCGTCCCATTAGCTCCGTCAAACTTTTTGCACGAGTTGGATCGGATAACTAAGGAAATCGTTTCGAATATCTTTCAACAACAAAAGATCGCCTCAGCTGGAGACTCTTTTATTGTGCCTTATTGTGGAGAGGATGATAATAGGGTTTGTTCCACTATGATTTCATCTCACCGAAAGTAAAAGTGTGCTTAAATATCGTTAATGGGAGTTCAATTTGTGCAGCTTTTGGAAGGATGCATCTCCCTCTTGCAGTTCTTTCATTCCAAATTTATGAGCTGGTGAGATTTTTGGCTCACTAAGAGATAAGAATAGCGGAGAAGAGTTGGAGATTTTGACAGGAACTAAGAAATTTCCAGTGCTTGGTGAGATGAAGTTGTTTTCGTGTTCCCTTCGATGAAATATTCTGAGGAGTCTTAAAATTTCGATAGTTCATCTCACTTAGACATCGGCAAAAAAGTTTTTTTCTAATCCTATTCACCACCCAGTGCATCATTTCTATCATTTTGACTACAACCACGACGTTTCGATATTTGATGCCCTAGTCCTATTGATTGTGGAAAGATCCATTAGAACAATATAGGAGGATTCAATTCGTCTAACTATAGCAAATTTAATCGACCGAAAAACATGTTAATGAATCTTTGCGCGATTCAGGTAGTATTCACGCGTCAACGGACCCTTCCGGAATTGACTCGTCTGCGACGACAGTTTATCAGCTATACGAAAACGCATCCTGTCGAAGAGAAGGGCAAGATCGCATCGCTCTTTGTTAATTATTTGAATTCAAATGCTTAAGATTTGTTGTAGTACTCTGATTGTACATTTTTCGTGATGTTGATTTCAAGAAACTGTTGTAGTACTCTGATTATTATTCTATTGTGGTAGTTGAAACTGCGAAGAACGCGCCTTTTGTTTATTTGTTAATGGCGCCTAAGATTTATGAATAAGGGATGTTGTCCGGGAAAGGTCCTGAAGGCCATCGAGACGTTTGTGACTTTAGCTTGTTCCGACTTCGTAATAAAAAGTGCAGAGAATAAGACGATAACGTAGACAGATTTCTTGGCTCACATAGTGAATCCACGTTTCTCTCAGAGCTCATGAGATAACCTCGCAAAGCTGTCTTGACCATTGGCCATCATAAGCAAGCAAGTCAGAGGATTTCAACGTCTTTCTTCGATGAAAACGCATTAATTATTTGTAAGTCCGTATTTTTCTTATGTCGTCCTCGAAGAAACTGCATAAGATGAGGTGATGTGAATCGCAAGATTGCACGTCGCTGCAAAGGACCTTGAGCGATACATAAACCGCGTGGAATAATGCAGTCGTGTTTTCATTCTATCGACCACTATAAAATTTTTCTACGAATGTTGAGTCGATTGCAAAGTGGAACTTGACCGATGTTAGAATACAAACGATTTTGTGGTGCACTGAAACGCATAAACTCGTTTAGAGTTGATGGATTAAATGAAATCGTTGTGGAGGTCACTGATGGTGCATTGAATAACAGTATTGCGAGGGATAGAATTCAGCTTTGTATTTTTTTAATGCTGACTCAATAGCGAGCACAATAAATGTACAACAAATGACTGCACACAAATATTCATGCACACTCTGCATAGCAAACACTCGTTCATCATAATCAAACACTATAAATGCGATTCGGGAAAAGGGCGTTTCACCACACGAAGTAACCGCATAAACGTTATCTCTTATGCACTCGTCAGATTCCGCAGTATTTTCATCATCTAACGTATTGTGTTAGAACGAATGTATTCGTTTATTTCGTGGAAAAAAGGGCAGCGACTGATGCACTGTATTGCTCGAGTTGTTATTCTTCAAGCACTACATCTGGAGGTCGTGCTTCTCCCTCGCATTTTTCTTCACCATTTGTTGAACGATATATATCCGCACCAACCCCCTTACCCTATTTTTGGGCAATTCAGATAGGATTAACACCAGTAGTTTCAGCTTCAATTTAGAGCGGAAGTGGCTTCCAATGGAATGAACGCTTTGGAAAGAAAAGTTGAATATTATATTGAAAGTTCTCATCTATGGTGTCTGCAAAGTGGTTTTGTTGATTTTTTTTCGAGATGAGGTCATATATCAACGATTCTCAATGTTCTGCCACCCTTGGCGAATGAAATAATGATTCTCGTATGGGTATATAACCTCCTTCCCTTGAATGTAACATTTCAAAAATAGTATTTAGAGACGTAAACACGGATAAGAGCGACGTTATGTGCGAGCAGGACATGTGTCCTCGAGTAGGTATTGATGTGCAGCCGCACCATCACCGAAGAAGGACCTTTCAGCGGTGCGATTAATTTTACAATACCTGCAACTTACCACAGATTATATTAGTGCTTAAGAGGATGTGTTATCTCCATTTTCGCGTCTGTCGCCATTCACATGAGTGATCACTGACGGGTTTTGGGACCGGTCTGAGGTTGTTTCCTGGCCATTTGGGCACTCGTGGCTTCCTTACCCCACTGGAGTGTACAGTCAGTAAGAAGTCATTACATGGCGCATTGTTGTCCTCTCACCGGTACTCTTATCAAAATCTCGATTTCCTATGGTGGTGTGAGGTATGTTGACGGGTGGGCAAATGATTGACTTTTCGAATTGAACCTGATGAGATTGAAGCGGGATTTTTGTGCGCTTTTCAACATCATGTCTCATTTTTGTATGCTGCAATATTTAGACGACGTATGTTGCCTTCACATGGCTTATTTCACGTTTTCATCTATGGGAATCACCGTAAAACTGGTCGACGAAGAATCAAATTGTTTAAAGCAGAATTCAGGATGTCAGTAAACATTGGCTTTGTGACCGTCTCTAATAATGAGAGTCCCATCTATCCGACCGACTCGACGAAGGTGACCGAAGAGATGCGACTGTGATTGATGCTGATCCTCCTTATTGCGTGAAATGTCTCGAAAGGCTTCAAATAATGAATTTCCCCATTATCTTGCATTTAATTAGCGATCCTATGTAAGGGATAAGCAGAGTGTTTGTATGGAACCATACCAATATTGCGATCTTGTTCGACGGCAAATGTCCGTCTATTCGATCTATCGATGCGATATTCCACCGAAAATGGTGTGTCCAGCTGTGCGCGAATACGTGACACCTTCAATAAGTTGGCAAAGTTTAATCGAAAGTTGAAACCTAAAAGGATCACAACGCATTTTTGCACTATTATTCTTATTAACGGCATTGCAGCAATTCTATCTAAAATAATGAGAGCGAGTCATCAAACCTCACCTCAATCGGTTGCCGAATGAACTTCATCGACGGTAAAGAACGAAATTGATACAAAATTTCCCTCGTATGGTTGCCCATGCAAATTGCATCATGTGGGTGACATCGCTTTAAGCACGAGTAACCATCTTCGATATTGCTGTAAATAAAAAAAAACATTCCTCTAGAATTATGGAACAAAACTGTAAATGAGATGCCAAAATATTGCAATAACTTTTTATCGGAAGTCTTTTTAGCAAACCACTCAAGGCATATGGCAGTAAAGCTGAGATTGTTGATGTCTCTCTTTTTAGACATCTTTTCGAAACACTGATATCGTTTCTTCCATGTTCCTCATTTCTAAGTCGGTATTGCAATTTTTCCTCAAAGAAAGAAGGATATTTGCTTGAAGCCATTTGTTGTTCATTGGTGATGAGATCCTTTATCTCGCAAGGGGCGTACAAGAGATAATATGCATACATAGTTTCTCATCATAATTGTAAGGAATGCCCCTTCGACATGAAACAGGTGCAGTGATGAGGGAACACCGGTGATTGAAATAAGAAGTGGAGCGAGGGGAGTGGGTCTACCATGCAGGGTGACGTCAATTCCCGAAACTTTCAAGTCTGTTTATTGTTCGATCACAGTTCGATGCAAGTGACTGCAATTTAACGAGCCCAACAACAAAAAGCAAACACGAATAGCAACACGTCAACCAATATATATCGCAAAGAAATGATCCAAATAAAAGTGCCCTTTCCTGCAAATTACAGAGTTATGCATATTTAGGCAAAGCGACCCTCTCTTGAATTTCGCTGTATCATCAAAGAGGCCTTTTCAAAATTTCATTCGACATTTCCTCTATCAGGTAGAGTGCAATAAAAATTTTCGCCTTCTAAAGATTTTTGCTGAATCTGTTTCTGAATGAACTCCATTCCTTCACATTACTTTAGAACTTATGGTCCGTTGGCTATTTTGCAGAAAAGTTCCTTTAAAAAATGTATATTCCGCCATTATCGCGATGACACTTCGAGAGTGCGCGGTCATCTCGAATTCAGTAGTAATCACTAGATGCTGATAAATGGAAAGCTCTTCTTTTCCAAAGGACCGAACCAGGTGAACGTTATTATTCTTCTTTATATGACTGTTCTAGATATTGTCGACAAAATGACGAAAATGATAGGATCATTTGCTGTGCTATGAACGAAAGCAGTTAAGTGACAGAAAACACGAAACTGTTGTTAGGGTTGAAACGGAAGCAAAATGCAGCATATCAGTGGCAAATAATTTCTTGGATTCTAATTGAGGAATTGAGAGATGGACAAACGGCTTGAAACTAATTTGAAAGGTTTCATAAAAGTCTGAAGAAAATTGAGAGAAAAGAATTGTTGGAAATTATGCGTGTGTGCCACACAGATTTCTCAGGTTGACTTTACCGAGTATGAGAAACACAAATTTTGATGAACTGCTTCCTAAGGGTCAGGCTCAGTTTGCTCGAAATGAGCTCTGCGAATTGGGAAGAACTCTAGGGTTACAACAGATTACAACTACTATATTACGATATTACCAAATGTAATCATGCATGGAGTATAGCGACACAATACATACAACAAATGTTAGTTGCATTTCCAAATAACGCGGAAAATTTCATAGATTTTGATGGTATTCTTTATTGAAATGGAGAAATAACATCGACAAATATTGCATTGCACATATGAGGGTATTCACATGATTTTAGCCGTCACACGCGTTGTAATGGTGGGATTAGGTGATAAAAAATGAGTTCATAAGCGACTTCATCGTATAAGAAGTGTTAAAAGAGGAAATCACTCCATACTCCGATCGACCAAACAGTATAACGTCATCAAGAGGATTTAAGCGTAGATATAAACATGTTTTCGATAATCGAATTCCTCAATATTGCGAATTTTGGGGAATATGGGAATTGTTCACATCATCAGTTAACCATTGAGTCCGGCAATATGGCATCTATCTTCGAGCATTAATTCTGACAAATAGATTGCAGATAAAACCTTTGAACTTTTGTTGGAGAAAGAGATGAATTGAAGAATAGAGAAGGTCACTCTATTTTGCTCTAAACGTTCCCGTATCTGGTGGAATCTCTGCGTTGTCATCTAAATACACTTCGGAAGCCGTTTAAACGGGATCTACCAAATTTAAGAACACCTAAGTACTGCAAAACTTCGAATTCACTCTAAGTTATTTTGCAATAAAACTTAATATTTTTTTCTGAAAGAGTGAAGCAATGAATGAGAATGTTAAGACAGCATTATAAGATAAGGATGAGACAGTTCTAATTGAGGGGAAGAAGAATTTGGAGTGTCTTTTTGAGATCATTCGGCTGGGCGACTAGCATCTCTTCGTTAGCTTTTACATCGTTTGTAGATGCAGTGCATGAGCAAAGGATAAGAAAAGAGCAGAAGGAGACACAATGTTGGTTTGGCGTATCTATCACTTGAGCACTAATTGTTGGAGATGTATTTGGCGATAAGCTGTGATGATCCAAGCAAGAGACAGCAAAATGCTTATTTAGTGAATATATTAAAACCAAACCAACTATATAGACTTGACAATCCCATTTCCCCCTCTTTTTACTGAAGGAGCAGTGCCCAAGATGATGTGTTATAAATTCACGACATAAGCTTGGCATAGTACCACGCCTGAATGGTCGTGCAAGAAAAGGGCTCACGTTCTCATTGTTTTATAATCCAACTAGCAGAATGCTCTTGACAATAAAAATTTTTTAGTGATAAATAGCTGAATAAATGATCACTTGTCCGAAAAGAGGACCCTGCGGCAAGATGAGATAACAGGCTAAGTTCGTGGCGTACAGTAAGGCACTGAATAAAGGCCCGTAGAGCTATAAGGATTTTCCTCAAGCAATACGGACTGACTAATAGCAAAAATTTCTATTAAGATGAGGAAGACGAGACATTTCTCTAGGCAATCAGAGTTTAATGCAAATTTACGCGATGAAGCGAATCCGGAAGAAATATTCGATACCGCGATATTGCACTCAGTGGAGTGCATCTCCGAAATGTATGGAGAATTTGCTAATGTTGGGGAGAAGGCTTTAGCAGAGATCAGCAACCTATCACAGCTTTGCTGGGCAATTGCCTCGTCACGAGTAATCGTTCAAAGCTGCAAGCTAGTAAAATTCATTGCTGTCCCGTGTCAAATCCTCGGAAGATAATGTTGATGCATAATTATATTTCTAAAAGCCATAAAATGAAACGTATCGCTTTATGATAGTACAACACATCATTTAATGATTACAGTTTCGGTCTAAACGCTCATTTAAATGTGAAGAGATCGAAAGTCCAATCCAGTAGCATTTGCCGTGTGAACGTTGGCCGTAGTATGCATTTTTGGCTACGAAACGGTACTTAGCAGTTCAGGAAAATCGGTGCTCATGAAAAAGGCGAAATATGAGAGACGCTTTCACACATTCGTTTTCCATCGCGTTAGTGAAGTGCTAAAAAAGCTAAAATACTTCGAATCGTGCCAGATGCAAAGAGCATTGCTTATTTGAAAAGATGGAACCTCGAAAATCTTTGGGAACGCCGATTCAAGTCGTCTTGCAATCGTGTTGGTCAGGAGGAAAGCGCATGATCCATTCACGCATTCCATCATGAATCGCCACAACTCCCATTCTTGATAATTGCAGCGCATTTAATGAATCTTATGGCATCGAGAGGAGCGCCGACAAAAAAGTGTCACGCGAAAGAATACTATATGATAATGTGACCACACCGCCTTAATCGGAAATTATGTATTCCACGAAACTAACTGTATAATGCTCTGCAGCATTTTTGCCGCTTCGTTGCTGCATAACAAAAAGGAGGGAAAAATGGTTGCCATTCAAAAATACATCGTGAGGCGCCGTTGACAGGGCCATTTACCCTATTTTTACATCGAAACAGAGAGACGATTCGGCGATATGTAGTTTCGTCACATCGACGTCGGAATCATTCCGACCTGAGAGAGCTACAAACGACCGAGAAGAAAGCGAAGTTGGAGATGCCCTTCCCTGTTGCATTTTCTGGAAAGGTACACACTGACAGGGATGGCCAAATACATACTGAAAACTTTTGAACTTCATTGGAGAAGGGAACTTTCCTCAATGAAATTCATGTGACCAATTTGCGAAATATTAGGTGAACTCTTCAGCAAAAAGTAACCCAGATGGTCAGCTTTTGGTGGTTATAATAAGTAAAACTCAGTCAAGAATTGCTAAAGGTATATTTCGCTGTCGTTTCATTGCCGATACATAGACGATAAGGTTGGCGATAAATTTTCCTTGAAAGACACCATTGACAGTTAGTCGAAGCACGAGCTCAAGCACAATATCCTGAGGTCCATCTAAGGAGTCACGCAAAGAAATTACTGCCGAATTCCTCTCGTCACCTTTCTGCAGCAGAAAATTACTTCGCACAGCTGGCAAAACGTCGATTCTTGCTGAAAGTCGACACAAATTTCATTCACACCATGCATAACAGCAATGCGGTTAATATATGTTCACAACAACTGCATGCAATCTTCATTTAGTTTTTTTTTCTAATAATTACCTAAGCAGAGAGAAAGCAAATGAGCAGCTTTATTCTGGATTGGAATCCACAACAAGCAAGAATGCTCAGTTGAGTGGATAGCTAAGAAGATACGACTCTAACGAAATGTTTTGCAACATTTTGCAAATGAATTGTTTCGCACTCAGCGCTTTTCGTCGTTCGAAAAACAATTTGTTTGATGTGAAATAATTGAGTTCAGATGAAAGTTAAAAATCAACTTATATTTGATTGAATATATCTTTTCTTATTTCCTCAAATAAATTAAAATTCTGAAATAGAAAGTGGAATGAGGAGTTCGATGAGTCTTTGAGTTTCTTTGTGAAAACACGCTGTGATGATATGTTAGATGGATTGAGTGAGCCTAAGTTAAGCTCATATAAAAAATAAACGGCAAAAAACAATTTCTGCACTTTGAGCTTGACGTGGGATAAAGGCCGTGGCTATTTTTAGAGAATAAACACCTGTTTCGGCAGACTTCAAGTTGAGTTCGAACTGGACGACACTGTTCGGATTAGAAGGTCCTTTGATTGTGAAGAGAGTAATTGAGGTTCGCTGTGAGGAAATCGGCACGTGACGTGGTATTGCAATATACTGCCAGCTGACATGCACTGGATAAGCTTTGCATTGCACCTCGGTTAGTGGATCACATAGATGTCGTGGACGGTTACAGCGACTAAATTATATGTTACTTGATGCTCTTGAAAGATTGCCATCTTTTGGTTAACCGTGATAGTAGTTGAAAGCACTTACAGAGATAAACCATAACTGAAATTGAGAGTGATTTCGAACAAAAGAGGGAAATATCGAAACGATTGTTGTTAGTGATCATGAACGAATTAGGAGTGATGGTTAGTTATAGTTGTTGAGAATGAGATGGACAGCACATCTCGGATGTTGCTCACGTGGGTTTATTTTATAACTGCAAACTAATTGAAAGCATTTAAGGTGAGAAAAGTGCTGTTTGGCCGTTGGATTGCAACTTCTTTGAAATAGAATTCCGCATTGATTTCACGCACTGAGATTAAAATTCAGGGAATTGGAAGGTAGGACCGGACAAACTGTGAGCGTCGTCTGTAGATCATAGGTGTTGTTCTGTGATCCCAGCCTGCTTTGAGGCAAACAGTGCAAGGCGTAGCCATTACACTCAGTTTACACTTCGTTGTAATTCACTTAAAATGTGTAACATTTCCCGCATTTCCGGTCTACACGTAAGTGAAACCTACGTAAGGAATGTAATAAATTCACGTGCGAAATGCACGTAGATATACATGCAATTAAACGAAGTCTTCAAAAGGCAGAGGAAATAGATGTGATATTGAAGTCGTTTGCGTCGCTTAGCTGCATCCAAATCGACTTGTTCCAGCCGACTGGCGGGAATGTAAAAACTGTCTATCGGATATGGTTAGGTGAAGCAGTGAAATGATTGCATTTGACCTCTACTTTGATATTTTATTATGCGATGGCTATTCGCTTATTAGCGACAGCTCGTAAATATGGTCACTTCCCTTTGCATAGGAGTTCGGATGAAAAAATGAGAAAGCGCGCCAGCTGAGCCGAAACGATTTACACAATATAGTCCGCCTATTTGGTCAATCATTTCCTTAAATCACCAAAAGAAATAAAGCAAAACCTTTTCATTTAAACGATCCGACCTGTCGTACAAAAATTCATGAAAGGAACCTTTTTTTCCGGTGATACAATCGATGTAAAATGAGAATCAACGCGAAATGAACGCAACTTCCTCGTCCCTTTCAACAAACGTGAAAAATGAGTCTCCGAAGCTAATGCCAACATGAAATATGGTGTGGGTGGAGGGGAGGGGGGGGGAGATTGGTTGTGGGGCATATTACGTTCAACAAATTCCGTAGTTCTGACTTTGATGGCCCTCAAGTTGGAAAGACCACTCACACAGACACAGGCACCACACAAACATCGTTTTGTCGTCGCTATGCGTGCTTAGGAAGCAAATTTTCATAGGCGTTGAGAAAGGAAAGTTTGAAAAAAATGTTTTCTGAGCGTTTTGCATACTATAAAAGAGAACGAGATCTGAGGTGTTTTTCTGAATGCAACATTGTGAAATACAAACTTTTTGTAGTGCTTGTCGTGGATGTAATTCGGTGGACACTCGATATAGTGGCATTTGAAACTACCGAGGGTATTCACACAAATTCGATCGCTGCCTTGACATTCGCCTCGTTCACATTCGTCGATATCTTCAAAATACTGTAGTTATAATGAGCAGAAAGATGAAATCTGGTTTAAGAGAAAGTGTCCTCTCTCAGATCACACTCCCTCCATATGTTCCTCTCTTCCATCCAGTTGAAATAAACATTGAGGAATTAGTCATTCATCTGGATATGTTTGTCCACTGGTGCATAGGTGCACATATTTGAGCGTCTAAAATTACACTGCGTGTTTCTTACTCATTTCTTAAGGTATAATGCACTAACTAGCCTAGCAGATGTTCAAACCTTGTGAGGTGTTATTTGTTATATTGCACATCAACACACTTCTGTTAATAAGCCTGCCTTAATTACTTCTTTCAAGACAAGCGCTATCTTTTACCGGTCTATTTCAACCAATGTTACTCTCGTCGTTTAGGAATTCGTGTACGGTTTAGAGCAATTCATAAAGCTTATCACATAAACGCTGTGTAATTCGTTTCGAATCGTTATTAATGCGACGCCTTTGTCAAATTACCAAAAATATTTTCGATGCTTATAAAAAGTCTCTAAGTTTAAAGAACATCTGTTACCTTTCCACAAGCATATATATTTTCCTTCCGTTCAAACAAATCACGAGCAATTTCGTCTGCATCCTTTAAAAACGAGCAGTCGCTTCAAGTGTTCAACATAATTTTAGCACCTTTTCAGGTCTCTTTCAATATCGATTTGAGGCCTCCAATCACAACAAATCTGATCATGGCTCAGATTTCAGATTTAATTTAAAGTTCACCTCACCGTTTTGGCCAAATAAATGGGGTTATTTGATGGAATGAAAAAATAGAAATTACTGAAATTGACTTTCAGTTTCGGAAATTTTCAGGTATGGGCTGATTGATAATCTTTGTAGAGACAACACAGAGCAGTGATCTCATTGAAATCAAATCTTTGCTTAGTGGTTGACATTACACATTTTCCTTGAAATATATTCGGCAAGTGAAATATAGGACAGATTGTGCTGCTGATTGAAAAGATCGATGCAACGAGGCAAAATTACCTTTGCACGTCTTAGCATCCTTCTGTATCTCGTACCCAGGTGGACAGTTGCACATATACGATCCAGGTGTGTTTATGCAACCGCCCATGCATAGGTCATCACCTGCATGTAAACTGCTCTTAAGTTAAGATCCCAAAGTATAATCCTGAATCTGAATTTGAACAAGAGTGACCAGAATTTATTCTCATTAAAACAGCAATCGTTCTGAACTCAGCAAAAAACAAACTACTTTTACACAGCAAGTTGCACTTTACAATTGTTAAAAGAGTTTTTTGAGTAGGCAAAATTATCGCAAAATATGCAGACAATTGTCGGGTCAATGAAACAACTCTACCGGATCCAGCCCATAGCGAACATTCGTCAATATCTTCGCAAGTGATGCCATCAGCACCGAGTTGATATCCGCGATCACATATACACTGATAACTGCCAGGAATATTAATGCATTTCTGTGCACATTTTGCAATGCCCAATTCACATTCATCGATATCTGCAAAAAGGAAGGAGATCCTTAAGATTTGCATACTGGTGTGTGTCAAGTTAAAGAAAGAACACGCTTCTGATATGGAATATGTTTTATCGTTAAACGACTGCAAATATTCATGACCTGCAGCACAATGGAATGCCCAAAGAAACTCACATAACTTTCTAATGGCTATTCATTTGATAACTTTCAATCACCCACTGATAAGAAAAACGCAAGCAAAAGGGAGGAATGGGAAGCAAAATTTGCATGAAAATCTTTTAACACTCGCAGTTACATAGGCAATTACGCTTGAAACGGTAAAACGCTTTACTTGAGTTCACTTCGAACTTTACGAACGACGATAATGGCATCGCTTTTCGCGTCTTCTGTTATATGGATGCTTTTTACGTAGGAGAACAATCTTTTCGTGGAGTGAAATATAATAAATGGAATATCCCATAGATCACAGTGATAGATTTGTTAAGTTAGTTTACAGTGAAAGATGGAGTAAAAAGAATTTGCCTAGTTGAAATAAAGAAACGAAAATTTTGAAGTTCAGTCTGAAAATATTCTGCATGAATCGAATATTCCTGGATATAGAAAGTGTGCATAAAATACATAAATATGACCTATATATATATATATAATAAAGAGGTAAAATAGCAACAAGAATGCGCCACTCGAGTCCTCCGTTGCCACGTGCAATCTATCATAATTCAATATTTTCAGTCGGTCCATTTTGCATTGTCGGAGATCAAGTGTATCTTATTCCATCTCAGTAATAAATAAAGGGGAGGGGATGGAAGAGAGATTGGTCGACTAACAGTCAGTTATGCATGAACAGCTGGTGAAGCTGAATACGATGTGTAGCGCTGTTAGGATAAAAGAAAGCTTGGCAGTCGCACCGAATTCAAAAAAGATTTCATTGGATTTTTCTAGTTGGAGTTGAGTAAGTTGCCGAAACGATCCAGGTTGGTTTACCATCGCAATTGCGTGCATCGTTTGCGAGTTTGAATCCCTCTTTGCAGTGACATTCGAATGAGCCAACTGTGTTCTCGCAAGTCGCATGCAACGAACAAACGTGACCCGCGAATTTCTTACATTCATCGATGTCCTCACAACGCATCGTCTAAAACGACGTAACGTTACACTCCACATCGCTGACATCATCAAATTCATTAGAATGTTTGACTTTAAAAGAGAAACATCATAAAACGACGATCTAAGGCTGTTACTTAATATATAACAGCCCAGATCTCAGCTAGCATTTGTATTCTACATTTGCCCCTTTTCTGGCACTACCTTGCCATATTGCAGTCTACAAACGCAAATGAGCAAAAGCATATGAGGTCAGAGATATTTTTGGATGCCGATGTGACCTCATCGGACAAAATAGGCTCTTTCTAGCATTCTGATAAAGACAAATAACTTCGACAAAATATTTCGAGTGCTATTTTTTAAGTATGATGTTGGATGGCGCAACGAACCGTTTCGTTGAATTCGTATCCAGCAGAGCATCGGCATTTATAACTGCCCAGAAGGTTGATACACTGCTTGTCCTCACATTGATGTGTTCCCTCGATGCATTCATTTATATCTTCAAAAAACTGCAACTCACAGAGAACTGAAATGTGAATTTCGAAGGAAGTTTCCGAAACGTTGAAGAAGACAGTCATCTTCTTTTATTGAAATGAAGTACGCATGTCCATCCACAAATTACCGCAACTAAGGCCAACACAGGTTGGATCCAAATGGTTGAAGCTGTCTTTCATATTGATACAAATTACGCAATCGATTGAGCACAGCTATCTCAACGTCTTAACTCTTCTGACGTGCGCAATACATACAACGTTTTCATCATTACTTGGAACGACAATCACTGCATTCATTATATCAAAATGATGCACGGCAATCTGCACATAGGTGTTATTTTTACCGAGATTGCAGTCTGCTGTTGTTTTAACCTCTCAAATCGCTAATTCTCGAGTTTACTTTCAACCCTCCAAAGGCAGTAACCACTCCAGTCAGTTTCGCTTAAAATGACTGACTTACCAATACAGAATCCAGTATCTCTATCCATGCGGTATCCATTTGTACAGAGATTTCCTTTCTCTTGACATCTATACGAGCCAGGAGTATTAATACATTCTTCAAATTGCCGGCAACGTCCGACCATTTCGCATTCATTCACATCTAAAGCTGACAAAGAGTGAACGCACTTTGAGAAGGTGGCGGAAACGTGATGTTTCTTTTAAGCATTGATACATCACAAGTGCTATTGCATGAACATCCCGTTTTTATTTATAAAAGTTAAGCAATTGCATTGATGTAATGTAACTGCTCAACGTTGTTTTCCTCTATTTAAATTGTGCCCCAAAATTCATTGAGTTCGATAATAGCGTTGTAACTATGTCAAATGATCCACAAAATAAGTTCCACCTGCAAATCTGTTGAGTTCAGGGAGTGCAATAACCACCGGGAAACTAAATGTGAAACGAATCAGAAAGGCTACATTAAGAACGAGTTGTGTCACTGATGAGCTAGCTATCTCAAGGCGATGCAATCGTCCTCATATACTGGGGTCAGCAAATCACTCAGTCATTCTAAATATTGTCGAATATCGTCGCGTCGTTTTATTGATAACTTAAAGTGCCAATTTATAAAAATAGAGCGAACAGAAATGTATAGATGGAACTATTACGAGTAGGCAAACCTTCGCATCTGCCATTTTCTGGTTTGAATCCGATGGGGCAATCGACATGTGTGCATTCACCAGTTCTCGGATTCATTAGTTCCCCTTCGGCACATTTCTTCGGATCACAGCGATAACTGCCTTGCGTATTGCGGCAAACGTAGAGTGGTCCACAGTCGTGCAGACCACGAGTACATTCATCAACGTCTGAACAAACAGTACAAGTTTTAAATTTTTTTGTTGATTTATGACCACTGAAATGCTTTGTGAGAAGCATAAAACTATTGTCTTGATAGAAACGTTGGGACTGTTATTGTCTTTAGTGGTCATTTCACGAGTATTTTTAATATGCAAAAATCGAACATTCTTGCTAAGTACATCCGAGATTGTTCAAAAAGTTGGGTTATTTGCTGCACATTTACCACTTGGAAAGGACATAGCTGATTCTATGCTGCTTGGTGGGAACCCTCTTGTGCCAATGATAAAACTTTGCATCAAACGGTGATTGCTGCGGAAATTCCTCTGCAAAAGTGGAGTTTGATAATATTCAATAGCGATATATTTGTTTATTCGCTTCATCCTCGAGCTAATTGATTCGTCAGAGAAAAGGAAATGTTATCAATGAAGCACTAATTCGAGGAAATGATTAACAATGGTGCATCTCTGGAGGCTATGACGGCAGTTGATCGCTTGGCGAGCCTCTCAACTGTACATAAAAAGATGTGATGGATTACGAAGCGGTAAAGGAATTCGAGTGGCCAAGAATCCGAGCGCATCCGAAAGTTAACAATCTTTCGAATAAAAAACAGCTCCCAAGAAACGCAATTTTCCTCACTACACTGGTGGGCAACTCGGAAAGAGTGTGCGAAACGGCACATCGCCTTGAAATATTTCGGTCCCCATCTGCTTCATTAGGGCGCTATCCGCTTATCACTATCATATCCTTTTACTAGCCTCATCTAAGCATCTATCTGCGAAACAAATACCACAAGAAACCATAAAATGACCATGGAAAGGAAAACACTATAAGAAACCGAAACGACGACACACATATAAATAATGAATCTAATTATCAGGACAGACACAACAGTCGAATGTAAGTGAAGTGTTAAAAAGGGTCAAAGCTGTTATTGACCGATGCATTCTTCGGTGTTCTCGCTATCGATCACATATCCAGTACCGCATGAGATCGTGCGAATGCATTTGAATGAACCAGGCGTGTTGAGACAACGTTGACTCTCGAGGCAATCGTCCACTAGCAGAAGGCACTCGTCTATGTCTAAGATAAGCGTCATGCTATTAAAGTGAAGCTCTTCAATGGAACTCATTCCACAGCCTTTAAATCCTTTCCGATTCATTTGTAGCTGTATGGCCTCGAAGAAACCTTTTTCAATTATCGTCAATATTTTCATTCGTAATCATATCTTTGTTCTTTAACAACACTTTACAGTGATGTAGTTTCGACGTCGTTATATAGCACTACAACTTTTATGACCTTATAGGCTAACATTAGGGCGTCTTCTAGACGTTAACACAGCAGTCTGTGCACATCAATCAATGTCTGAGAACCCGAACAATATTTGGGGCAACAAATACTCTCCTTCTTCTTCCTTCTCGATAACTCTCCTCCATCTCCTCAATAACCCCCACACGCTGATGGATTTATGGCTCTGAGGCCTTTTTCGGGATTGTGGCGAATCTGGTTGGTAACGACAACGAGATCACCGAATCGTCAGCAGTGAGGAAAACGGAATGCCACAACACGTCGTTTTTGGGTTGCCATCAACATAGAGACACCATATGAGGCTGCTGTTTGTAATCAATGGAATATACACTGCAACTGAATTCCGATTCCAAGTTTTCAGAATTCTGTATTGAGATGAAGGCACTTATTCCGGTATTGAAGGCACGCAACTTTTCGTGCACATCCGAGAAAATTTTGTGTTGGAAATTTTTCCGAAGGGACGCATTCGCTACGAATAATCAAATCAAACCATCCGAAAGCATTTGCACAGTTGGGATGACACCGATGGGTGACGATGAAAAATGATGCTGATTTGTTAAAATGAGAGCGCTGTTCTTGATTGATGAGAAAGGTCGCATACCTTCATTGTGGTCAACACGCGAATAAGGCATAGCTTCGAACCCTTTCCTCTCTATCTCAGCCCCACTGCCAGCAGTAAACTTGGCAGCGCTATTCCACCTTTTCAGAGAGTGCGTCATATTAAATCAGCCCTCTAAAAGCATCATTCAACGTATCGAGGAGCCAAACAAGCATCCTGTCCATTACACAGTCGTAAGCAACGGAAGAACGGTATTTATCTAGGTGCATTACGCGTATGGCTTCTGTGTTACGATGTGACAGCACCTTGTCAAATGCGAACTGCGGAACAACGAGCGTTTAGGGCAGCACTTTGTCTGTCTTTGTGATGATCGACTGCAATTTCTTGCTTGCTGTAGGCAAAAACATCTTGAAGAAACAACTTTTGCAGAATATTACGTGAGNCAAAAACATCTTGAAGAAACAACTTTTGCAGAATATTACATGAAAATAATCTTACTGTTGTAATGATAAGTAATCGACCAAATTTTGTTGATAGAGGAAACAAGCTGTCGATTCATTTATTGCCCATATTTTTATAGAAAAAAAATGCAAATCCTGTGAAAATTCCACTTTTTCGCCTTCCTTGTCTATGCTTTTCACTGAATGCCCTCGATGTGCAATCCAACACATTTCTGACATGCGATGGGTTTCAAGCAAACTTTTGTAGGACCTAATGCGTTTGGTTGCGAACTAAAGGCTTTGCTCGCGTAGAGACTGAAGGAAATTTCGATCGCTTACCATTACTAGTTTGCTGTACGCTGTACGAAGCTGCGGAACAACAGGAGAAGGTTAAGAAAGTGAAGCTCAACGGAAATGAGGAAGCGCAAGCCACAGCAAGCATTACCGTACCTCTGACCGTAACACTTTCCTCCACTGATTTCATGAGCGATGACAGCAATTTTGTTAATCACAAATAATCTCCGAATGAATTGAAAGTTTTCTGTAGAAAGGTATTCATCCATTAAACAAAAAGAGGCATGCGTTGTTTGAAACAAGTTACCTACACAGACAGAGCCGGCATCACTCCAATAGAATCCGGGCAGGCAGGCGCAAGTGTACGATCCAGGTGCGTTCATACAGTGCATATGAGCGTCGGCACAGATATCGTCACGTTCACACTCGTTTACATCTACAAGCGAACATGCTAGCACCGCAATCACCCTCAACAAATCTCTATACTCAGCACTACATTGGCTTCACCTGAACCGCTTTCTTGCTCTTGGGAAACTATCACCGCAGGTTGCAGTGATCATATTAGACCGTTGCTGAAGAAAAAAAATACATTCGCAATAGTTTGCTAAGCGAGTGTAGTGCAGAGCATACGTTCATTGGGTATCGAATCGGCACTAAGCAAAAGGCATCACGTTGCCGTGATCGAGAAATAGGCTGCTTCGAATAACCCATAAGTGCTAGCAAATGAATGTGCAATAAACCGACATTTGGGGAAATGTTATTTGCACAAAGTATTCCATTAGCGTTGCAGTAAACAAAGATTGCAATGTAGCAGAAATTTTGCAACAAAGGATTTAGTGCAAAGGATTGATGAAAAACAACTTCGCTTGCAATGGGCGCCACTCATATTGGGCAAGGAACACATATGAAACTCTAGCAGTACGCTGCAGAAACGTGCTTGTCAAGCAACAACTTGCATAAGCAATGAAAAGTCAAGTGCTTTTAAATGCAGAAAGCCTTCCAATAAGCTGGATGCGGTCAACTTAAGATGTTAGCAAGCAAGCACATCATACGATGCACTCTAGTTGCAGTCTCAGCTCACCAACACAGACGCCCGCTTCGTCGAGTGTCCATCCGATCGGACAGCGCTGCTCGTAGTTTTCACGTGCCACGTTTTCCTGTGCGTGCTTTTGAGCGTTATTCTCTTCGATTACGTGGAACGGACCCGTGCCATCACTGAGCACTGCCGGGTCACGCACGTAGCAGCGGTAACCTCCCGGCAGATTTTCGCACGTTTCGTTCTCTTCGCAAGGTGTTGTCAACACCATTGTTGGTCCATCGTACGATGTGGCGCACTCGTCATGGTCTATAGTGGCCTCACAGTCAAGAGCCAACAGTGGGCCACATTTGTCTACTTAGCAATCTAGTTTCGTAATCACATAACGATGGCACTTCTATACTCATGTAAAATGTTCGCGAGAATTCAGTAGCTATTCATTAGCACTAACTTTTAGATAAGTTATCAATTTCTTTAAAAAATTACTAATTTTTAACAAATTCCGTTAATGAAGAGGTCATCAGAATAGAGCCTAAAATTATTGTGATTGCGGGAAATAGATTGCTAATTGGTCTATGCCGTGGCCAATATGAGGGAACGTGATTTTAAGTGGAAAGTGCATTCGAGAGCATAGGGGATCATCCTATATAACCAAAGCTCAAATTGGGGGTATTTAAATAAATGGAAGAGCTGGCCAGAGGAGTCTTTCTTTTATATTATCTCTAATCATGAAGAAAGATCCCAAAAACAATTGATTCATTTACGGTTTAACTGAGCCGACCGCTACAATAATTTCCTGCAAAAGATTACCTTTTTCAAGTCGGATCGCTCTAAACTGCAATGAGATCTGTGCAAAATACAACTTGAAATGGCGTAAAATATGTTCGGCTTTTCATGTGGCTAGCTTGTTTAGATGTTCATGAATCAGGGGTGAGGGTGTTGCAGAAGGTCATCCTATTCCATACATTGTATCTAATAAGCTTCACTGATTTCTGATGTACAGGTGTCGGACGGATGGATAAGCGCTGAATTGTACATACGCACATCCACGAACACAGACACGCATGTGGTCTCTCTATAATGCAAATTGGGATAAATATATAAAAAGAAAGTGCAAAATTCGATGAACGTTTGAAGAGAAAGCGCGAAAAACTTTAAAACTTATTCAGAAATTCATAGCTCATCCGCAGTAACTCAATTCAGTTGACTACGGCATCAAGTAAAAGGTTTCAAGGAATTGCGATATTTCTTCCTTGAAAAGTCCGCATTTTCGCTAATACTGACTTTCCTTTCAAGTCTCATTCTGCAAAAGTTTTCTCTTGATCACTCCGCGGGCCATTCCGACAGATNCGACAAAATTTTCAGTTTCCCACAAATGCGTCGTTCATTCAATTACCTCATGCTGTCGAATACAACTCGCACATAAGACTGTCAATGTCGACGAATGTGGCAATTTAAACCAACTTTGGGTTGTATCTACCTACGTCCCGCGCTTTTTGCAACCGTTCGACTGCTGACCGATGTCCGGTAAGGTATTACAAATTATTTGCAAAATTAGGAGTTTAAACCTTGTTGTTTTTTAATGGTCGCTTGCCGGGCAAGATGACTCTACACTAGCACATATATAGCACATTATAGATGTGTTTGCTCTTTCTGCAAACCCTTGGATCGGCACGTCAAAAAAAATTCTCGCAGGTAACCTCCTCGAGGCGTTCAACTTTCAAAGCAAAAAGCAAAAGCAGTAACTAAAGAAAAAAGTTCAGCAGTCTGCAGTGAAAATCCGTATTTTCGTTGAAGCTGTTGAAGACGGCGGATGAGAATAAGCTGCATGCTGAAATCATAAATAAGGACGAAAGGAAAGGTGTTGAGTGTGTGAAGCAACGGCAATCTCCCATACGGTCGATACTGAATAAATCATTTTTAAAATTAGTGTCGAAATGATTCGAAAATATCGGCATAAGTTGTTTGGTTGTTACTGATATGCTCATGTTAAAAATATCGGCACCAAAATTACTAAATTAGCAATGGCCAATAAAATTAGAAACTGGTAAAGAACATTAGGCAGTCAAAGTTGAGGAATACTTTGCTTCTGATGAACATCAACTGGATGCGGTGCTTGAACAAGCCATCTGGTTCCAAGTCGCAGCTAGAAGGTAAGTTCCAGCTAGGTCGTTAAGGAATTATAGGAAATATATCTAGAACGATGGTAAAAGAGGACTCAATCGCAAATATTTAGGTATTTAGAATGCAGCAAATAGAAACTTAGCAAACCTACGCACGAAGTACCATCGGGTCCGAGATCATAGCCAGCCCTACACGAGCATTCCACTGTCTCTCCGCCACGATCACTGCATAGATGTTCACATTTCGCTGATGCGCAACGATCGCCGACACCAAGGAAGTGAAGCGATTCTGGTCGATCTTAAATATAGCCTTTAAAAACTATCGGTGTAGTGCGCCTTCTGATTCGTCTAATGTTTCTAAAAACGTTCGGTTATTCCCAAAAACGACTTTAGTCATCAATTTCGAGTTCATTTCCTTTCGTCATAATCCAGCCGTTCTCGAGAAGAGCGTAAATTTAGCAGCAGTACTAGGAAGTATTTGTTGTAAGGAATACTTGTCATAAGTAGAGGTTGAGGAAAAGAGATTTCCGTCTTTCGATGGCAACATTTGTTGAATGAGCGAAGACATTGAGCACTGAAGCCGATAGGAGCGATGCATTCCGCGTTACGGCGGATTAAATCCTTAGCGAGCAGACAACAGTCACAGCATTCCTGAAAAGCAACTTATGCTCAATTGGCCTCGCCACAAGTTTGTGTCTTATTCATATATTCTTCTAACTGAACGCCCAATGATGATCTATTGTAAACCTGAACGGTCTCGTCCAATACGTTTCGTTTATTTTGCAATACAGTCGGAAGTGAAGAGCTATAAAACTGAGATCAAAAGCACTCCACAACGTAAACTGCAGAGGGAAATTATTTGATTATGTTTTCGGAGCGATTTTTTGGTAGCAAATTGCCTTTGAGACAAAAACGATTTCAGCAGTGATTATCTTCGATTATCGAATGCGTCCTTAGTGAATGAAAATGATGTCGATTCTTATCAGTGGCTGGTCGAATCATCTTCACCTCTCTTGTGATTTTAAATATCACACTTTTGCATGTCCACTTAGATTAGATTCAAGAACGACTAAAATGAGAAATTCGCGCACTAACTTTTCTAAGACCTCCTCCAACTTGATTGAGATTTGCTGGACAATATTCTTCGGTCTCGGCCATATTAGTGCCGTGATCACAGCTCTGGTCGAGCAATGCCCTTAAGCAGCATATCGATGCAGTGCGAGTGCATGTCACCGCCGCACTCTCAGTGGCAATTGCCGAACAAGTTGCAGTCTTGCGGAAATGCCTCGCACCCGAATTGCAGCATCGCGTCAGCTCACTTGACCAGGAATGTACTTGAAATATGTGCAGGTTATGATTGACTATAGACTTGTCAAGAGTATGCCTTGAAAAGAGGATTTGCGGCTGAAAAGAGAGCACTGTTTACTTAGTTGGAATAAAGAAAAGGGAAACGAAAAGTGAAAGAAGCCTCTTTATCAGTCCTAAACAAGCCTCTTCGTTAGAATGATAATGTCTTCAGCAGCTGCCATATGACCGACGCACAATTAGTTGAAAGTGATATTTTTGTTAATCTCCGAATGTGTGTTGTTTCGTTTTGTTTCATTGGAACAACTGAATTCCGAAGACAATTTGGTACCGATAACGTAGTACTCCGCCGCTTGGCACTAAATCTCACAGCAAAGTAAAAAGCAATTTTGAGTCCTCGCATCAAAGGCGTCAGCCGTCTACTGGTCCTGTCGACCAAGCATCTGCGACAAACGCCCCATCGCCAGCTTGCCTTTAGTGCCAAAACGTTTAGCGTCAAAACGATTGTGCTCAGACGGGACTGTGATGTGGCATCAGAACGCCGTGTCTCCGACGCCGGTTACCCATACGGGAATGTGATGAGGCAAGCTCCAAGGTAGATTCAAGCGCTGAATGGGACTATGTGACCTGCGTGCTTCTGCCACACCTTTTCCGCCCCACTGGAGGTGGAATTTTCATCCATCAAAATGTTAGTTGGCCATATAGTTCCTCAATTAATTTCATCTCATAGTTACTGAGAAGATGCGACTTCGGTTGTATTTAAACGCCATGGATCCGAAGATTGGCCCACTATTCGACACAATTTATCATTTCTGATCTAATTTGCGCTGCAAGTCAAACAATGTCTTTTTGTATGGCACAAAACGTTCATATAAAACATACGCGAACTGTTCGTGACCTCAGAGTTATAATTCCTGGAGCTGTTATCATAGCGTTTGTTTCCTAATTTTGGGCCAACAAAGGGGACAAATAAAAACTTTAGCATGAATAGAGAACAAACGAAAATAGAGCGAGTGAAATATATACCAATCAAGAAGAGAATAGATATCGAAACACCGAGCAATCTCCTCATGCGAAATCTGCAAAAAAAATCGAGAAAATATTCGATTGAAGCACAAATGGATGTGACGTCACCGATATGCGCAAAGGATCTGCGTGCAACACTCAGCACCTCAGATTAACTTCAGTTGCATTGGAAATCATAATTGTCACTGCAGAAGGAGTTATGATGCACTGCTTGCAGTCTCGAAAAGGTGACTGTCGCAAAGTTGCTTGGAAAAAGCAGTGTGATGGCGTCACGTCTATACGTGCTTACGTCCGCGCGTCTTTCTGCCTGCCTGTCTGTCTGTGTGTTTGTCCGTGCGCCTGCTTAGAGCAGAGTGGAATTAGAGGGATTTATGGCTGACAAAAAATTGCTTGCATTTTACACCGGTCTGTTTTTCGTTTCTTCGTCGTCGACCTCCCAGGAAAAGCTCCTTCAAGGAGATGATGTGGGGGCGATCTCATCAGTTAAACGCGTTTGTACGCATTTAGTCCAGTAACTTCTGAAGTCGGCTGGTTATATTGTGGGAATGCAAAAGAGCATATTATGGCAGCCTTTGTGGCTCGCGTCTCTGCCTTTAGCTCTGCCGCCAACTTTTGTTAAATTACTAGCGAGATAGTTTCAGAAAGTTCCTAACTGTATTCACATCAAAAAATTACTTTTCCTTTGCTAACATCTCAGTTAAACTGAAAAAGGCTGACATACACGTCTTGGGGAATCGGTGATGATTTGACTACTATGTAAGGTTAAACAGGTAAATTTTCGACTTTTATGTGGGTTGTTGAAAACGCGCCACCCCTGCTCGAAACTGTGATCAACCAGCTCATTGAATTTAAAGCGTAATTTTTCAGACCATCTTTGGACGCAAACTCCTGATTCTAAGTCCACGGTCCCAGTAGCAAATCTGACTTCCCCGAATTTACTGTCAAAAAGTTCGAGATTGATAGCTTTCAGTTTCGAATAAAAGGGCCATAACTATTGGCCAGCGGTTCTGTATGCCAGAGGATGAGTGCATAAGAACCGTATCGATAGGAAATACTGATATTTGTTAACATCTCGCATCAGGTTTTCGTGTCCACAAGAACTGCTCCAGGGAGGAGACATAAGCAAAAAATATCAGTGTAAAAGAATCGCTTCAGGGCAAGCATTTTTCCTACCGAGCACACTGAGGACTGGCTTTGTATATTTTTCCGCCATTTGGAAGCTTTCTCGAAACTGTGCTATTAACTCTATCACATTTGCTGCGCAAATAATCCTCGCATGCACCGTCACAATTCAGCTTTCCTTAGAAAAATACTCTTTTGTTGACACATCACTCAATCACTTTCAATTTTGCACCAAATTTCCACAAACTCGAGAGAAGACAACAATATTTGTGTAATTTTGTGCTGCACTTTGCTAACCAACATAGTAAACACAAATCTGTGCAAACAAATGTCGACAAGTGGAAGAAATGGAGCACCGGCCAGATGCTTTGGAGGCTCGATAACAATGATCTTTCCCTCAAAATTGAGGATACCACCTCCTTCAGGAATTAACAACCGAGGTAATGAATCTCGATGATAACGCTGCTTGGCGACAGTTAAAATCTGTTGGCCACATGAGGCAATGATTGCGTTTTTTAAGCTTTTGAAATGAAAATTGGAATGCTTCACGAATGTGGATACTTCTTGCTCCTATAAATGAAAGCACCTCCTGATTTGCACCCTATGAATCGATTGTAGTATGTTGAATAGTCGAAACTTGAGAATTGAATAGATTTAGATTGTGGAAGCTTTTAAAGATGAAAGTGCTGCTTCGTTCTAGACGTGGCACTTTTATTACGGAAGCTCAGGCGATGAGGTCGGTTCAATTTGCGAACTCCACTTGATTTACTGCGATAAATGACTTTTACAAAAAACTGTTGTTGACAGAACCCGACAAGAGGGTCTTCAGGAACCGTGTTTGCCATGTTGAAGATGGGTATGGAATAAACCGCGTAAATTATTTCGCTTAAGCTGTTGCAAGGATCCAAAAAATAAAACACACCTGAAAGGCTAGCTGGCACAGCCTTAGTAACCCGTATATTTTATAAAGCAAAGCATATATGCAAATATAGTAAAAGAAATATGTGAAAGCAAAGAAGCGCATTGGGTTGAAGGACATTTCTGGGTGGTTCGACGAAACCCATCAAAAACTATTTGTAACGCATTTTCTAGCTTATGAGCTTCCTCCATTTCCTGCTAGTGATGCTCCATCGCTCGCATAAACATCGGCATCCGACACTGTTGTCCCTTATTCACTTAACGGTTCAGAAAAAACACACAATGTGTAAATGTTTTAAACTAGAACAAAAATGAGCTAATCAAGTTATCTACCACTCAAAAGACGGCGAATACTACTGACGCTCAATACCGGTTATGAGGTGGGTGAGCATTGAACTCATAAAGTGGAGGCGTAGATGGATCATCCGTAGGTGTACACTCGTAGTCTAATTGAAGTGAGCGTTGTTCCTATCAAGAGGAGTAAGCTGTGTAGAGAGCAAAATTAGTGTGATTGACTCCTCGGAAGGGTTAAATGGGCAATCTTCGGGGCTGATTTACGATGAAAGAGTGAGTTAGAAGCGCTCTCAGCGATAGATAATAAAGGTTGAGTACGCATTAGTGAGTCGTTATGTGCCTTGTTACATTGCACCATCTCAAAATCATCGAATTTGGTGTGAACAACTGCCCGTTAATGCTTGCATTCGAAGATTGTAAAGTTGCGGATGTGTGATGCGAATTTCATTGGTCTATTGCGAGCACGCGAATGTACAATTCGTGAAGACATTTCGGCAAGAACTCAACGATGCCACAAGAATGTCACCGATAGTCGAATTCGAGAATTAGATCTCATGATTAAATGCATCCCACTTGCTTTCCTTCATCTCTCCTTAGCCACTCTCATCACATTCTATTGAGCGAGATGATTGCGGCTTGTGGAGGGTCCAGAAAAACGAAAGCTTTTCATATGATACAAACTGTTTCCGTTGCGTTCACCTCACCACTAACGTTTCATTTTTTTTACAGTGATAACGCAATGGTTCTGCTAAGGAATGCCAAACACGCAACNGCGATAAATGACTTTTACAAAAAACTGTTGTTGACAGAACCCGACAAGAGGGTCTTCAGGAACCGTGTTTGCCATGTTGAAGATGGGTATGGAATACACCGCGCAAATTATTTCGCTTAAGCTGTTGCAAGGATCCAAAAAATAAAAACACACCTGAAAGGCTAGCTGGCACAGCCTTAGTAATCCGTATATTTTATAAAGCAAAGCATATATGCAAATATAGTAAAAGAAATATGTGAAAGCAAAGAAGCGCATTGGGTTGAAGGACATTTCTGGGTGGTTCGACGAAACCCATCAAAAACTATTTGTAACGCATTTTCTAGCTTATGAGCTTCCTCCATTTCCTGCTAGTGATGCTCCATCGCTCGCATAAACATCGGCATCCGACACTGTTGTCCCTTATTCACTTAACGGTTCAGAAAAAACACACAATGTGTAAATGTTTTAAACTAGAACAAAAATGAGCTAATCAAGTTATCTACCACTCAAAAGACGGCGAATACTACTGACGCTCAATACCGGTTATGAGGTGGGTGAGCATTGAACTCATAAAGTGGAGGCGTAGATGGATCATCCGTAGGTGTACACTCGTAGTCTAATTGAAGTGAGCGTTGTTCCTATCAAGAGGAGTAAGCTGTGTAGAGAGCAAAATTAGTGTGATTGACTCCTCGGAAGGGTTAAATGGGCAATCTTCGAGGCTGATTTACGATGAAAGAGTGAGTTAGAAGCGCTCTCAGCGATAGATAATAAAGGTTGAGTACGCATTAGTGAGTCGTTATGTGCCTTGTTACATTGCACCATCTCAAAATCATCGAATTTGGTGTGAACAACTGCCCGTTAATGCTTGCATTCGAAGATTGTAAAGTTGCGGATGTGTGATGCGAATTTCATTGGTCTATTGCGAGCACGCGAATGTACAACTCGTGAAGACATTTCGGCAAGAACTCAACGATGCCACAAGAATGTCACCGATAGTCGAATTCGAGAATTAGATCTCATGATTAAATGCATCCCACTTGCTTTCCTTCATCTCTCCTTAGCCACTCTCATCACATTCTATTGAGCGAGATGATTGCGGCTTGTGGAGGGTCCAGAAAAACGAAAGCTTTTCATATGATACAAACTGTTTCCGTTGCGTTCACCTCACCACTAACGTTTCATTTTTTTTACAGTGATAACGCAATGGTTCTGCTAAGGAATGCCAAACACGCAACGAACGGCAAGAAGTAGTGCAATTTCGATGTTTTGACACCTCATAACTCAATCATAAAGAATCTGCGCTCAGATAGAAAAACATTTTTTTCTTTTCAAGCTTTCTTTTAAGCACGAACTTTGCTAAACTCATCCTATACTGATCACATCGACGAGATCAAACTGCACTGTAAATCAAAAGCCATATGAGCATAGAAGCATGTTTGACGGGTCAGCTAAAGAGAGAAACTATCTCGAATAAAAACGTCGTATTGGAAAAACACAGTCGAAGAATAAAGAAAGCGTACCACGAAAACGGGCATTCTAATAACTTCTGNTGTAAATCAAAAGCCATATGAGCATAGAAGCATGTTTGACGGGTCAGCTAAAGAGAGAAACTATCTCGAATAAAAACGTCGTATTGGAAAAACACAGTCGAAGAATAAAGAAAGCCGGGCATTCTAATAACTTCTACAAAAAGTCATTGTACGTCTACGATTATGTCTGAGCGTACGACGATTTGAAATTGTTTGCCACTCGGAATATAGACGTAGAATTCGATAGGGATATCTATATTTGTTTCTCCTGCAGAATTGCGTCCGACTGGGTCCGTCCAACAAGAGCTTCAAAACATAGAAATAGGTGACCTAATTTCAGGTGTAAATTTTGCTCTACAAATGCTAGAATTTGAGGAAAAACTATCTTGCTAGAGATCCTGCAAACGAAGTATTGCAAGAAAACGCATTTCTTTCGTCTTCTTATTTCTTGAATGTTTGTATAAAAGTCATTCAGATCTAGTACCAGCGATGATCGATAGGCCTTGCGATCACCCTGACTTCGGCTGGAAGCCGGAATTCTGATCGGTAATATCAAACACTGAATTTCGGTTTTCACTTATGTGCGGTAGCTCAATCGCAGTGGAAATTCGGGTTCACGTGAATGATTTCAATTCTTGGATAGCGATCTTAGACTGAGCTGGCAACCTCTTCTTTGGCCATACTCTCAGATGTCACTAAGAATGTCTTTACGCTCTCTAGATTTAGTGCTACCGTTCAGACGCTTAATAGGATTGTTCATGGACTAGCAAAAAAAGGAGGCTTCCGTAAATCTATCGCATTCTCTCGCAAGAAGAGTGACACATCAACCTAATCCTCCTCGGCACCGATTACTTGTTTAACATGAATGAGGACAAAACTGGCCGTAGGCTGAATTGATCAGCAGTTTATTATGAGATGACAAAACCTCATATATATGCTTGTAGCTATGATAATGCGATATGTTAAAAACTAAATACCGACTGATCGGAACTCAGTTTACGGTTACTGATCCTGGTTTCGCTTGACGGTGGTGTAGGTATTAGTACAAGTAAAGAACGCAATAAATAAACTGAAGAGGCACAAGGCATATATCATCCTATTTAAGCATTAAACTAAGCAATCTATATTTTTTTCAGGCTCACATCCCTTCCGACTTTTGTTTGTTGTTCCAGTCGATGCCGCTCTTCTTCATATTTTTCAGCACTATTTTACTCAGTTGGCTGCCAGCTCCTCACATTTGCTGATACTGTTTGAACGCTTATCTGAAACGTAGATGAATAAGCCAAAGACAAACTTCTTGCCATCCCTATGACAAAAACTGTTTGCTTGAGAAATGAAACTTTGATTTCTTTTTGTCGTCTGAAATTTGATTTCCGCTCTTAGGCACACATGTGAGTATCATGTGTGTGACTCTTTGTCGATCAGTTTCAGTTCGAGAACTAGTAAAGCTAGAATCTCAAAATTTCACTGTAGACAATATTTGTGAGTTTGCACACTGTAGATCGTATTCGCGCTGCCCATCAACATTGAAGGATGATCTAGTCATTTAAAGGCGAAGAAATTTTGTGTGCATTTCACAGCAAAAACGGATCTGTAGAGATGCAAAAAAACGGATCTTATGTGAAATATAGAGTATACGAAGACATCACTTCGCATATTTGCTGAATCTTGCTAATTAGAGGAGGTCGTTTGTCTGGTGAGACGAATGCAAAATTACGTATCGTCTCAGCTCCTCCGCTAAGCTTCTCTACTTCATTCTATCAGTACCGCTTTAACTGTCCTTCCATAACCCGTGCACAATGCGTGCGATTTTTCAGCACTTTGTTATCTACACTTCCCTCTAAAATTGATATTACGACTTGAATTATAGACTAGAAGGCTGCATTATGATCTAAATTACAACCATCAAGTTATATGGATCAATCTTCAGTTCTTGCCAGATATAAACCACTGCTCAGACAGAAGGATAGACGGACTTAGACAGTTTCTCCTTTTGTGAAGGAAGTGTGCAAAATTGCATAAAAATAATCCGGCATTGTCCGTGATATGTTGCCAGGCGATTAGGCGGTTGTACAAAGCGTCACTTTGAAAGGCATTTTTGTTCGGAATCAAACTGATGAGAAGGAGTTGTCATAGGCAGTGTTTTGATCAATTTCCATAGTCGCTAATGCATCAGTAATTGCAAGGATCAAAATAGTCTGGTTGTCGGCATACTGTTTCAACGCTAAAAATTTAGAGAAATAGTGGAGGGTATAGAGGAGAAAGAGGAAGGAGCAGTTGAAGGACCATTTAATGTATTGAGCAATTTGTGGAAAGCATATATTTTTGTGTGATATCTTAGGGAATAGTCGAAAAGGTGTCAATATAAAAGAGCCAAATAAATGAGCTTAAGACGTTGGAACGATGGTGGATAGGTGGGAAAGGTACTGAGTTAAACATCGATCGTAGAACGCATTGCGTTGAGTAGACTTTTGGTTAACTTTTCAGTTCGCTCATGAAATCTGCATCCGCAATTGGTTTTATACAAAATCTGCTGCGCCTTTAATCTACGAGAAGTTGGTGGCGATATTCTTAGGCAAAAAGAACTCTCCGTTCTGAAGACTAAATACTGAACGAAGCAATAGGACATATCACTATTATTATAATGCACCTCTCATACAAGAACGAATCATAGCGTAAAGCTTATGCCACATTGAGCTTGTTATATACCAAATGCTTATGTCTTTAAGCTAACTCGAAATATACGTCCACACACTACTGAGAACCTCGGACAATTCCTCATTAGCCACAGGAAAAAGAACGGGTATTTCAGGAACTGGCGTCAAATGCGGAAAGATATTGTGTGCCGCGAGCGGCACAAAGAAATCCATTTAATCGTTTCCAGCTATAAGAAATTGCTGATTGAAAAATCAAGGCGCATATCTGTCAAAACGTCAGGATTCCAAAAAAAAAACTGAATTTAATGACTGCCGTCAAATAAGAAAATATCCTCAGTGAATAACGACAAATGAATAGAGTGCAGAAAAATTGTTTGATGCCTGATATCAATTGGAGTTAACTCGTGAAGTGATGTGATTGATGGGATCAAGAACAATTCCGGTGTGGATCCACGATAGGAGAAACTTTAAAGTGCAACAAAATTCCAGAAATATTCCTTTCGCTGAGCAAATAAGAAATGGACTTTTAAGCATAGAAGTAATGGCTAAATGCGTCAGGCAATATAGAAGAGGGGTTGAACTCATCACTCACTTCTTTTCATATAGGAGTTTTATGAGTGACAACAATTAAATAAGGTCAATGAAAAAATGAACAACTGTGAAC
The DNA here is from genome assembly GCA_022844705.1 of Toxascaris leonina. Taxonomy (NCBI): domain Eukaryota; kingdom Metazoa; phylum Nematoda; class Chromadorea; order Rhabditida; family Ascarididae; genus Toxascaris; species Toxascaris leonina. The sequence continues at coordinate 27,715 of JAARMF010000808.1, read as the reverse complement.
ATCACTTCGAACGAACGTTTCGAAGGTGACTTTTCGAAGGTGCATAAAGATTCGAGCATTGCAGAGGAAGTCTGTTGATCACAGTGCGCCTTAATACCACAATCAAGAAAGTTAACGGGAATGAGGCAGATGAAGGATTCAGTAAACCATACCAAAGATTCCAAACATTTTCTCTTCACTCAAAAAAAATCTGGAAGAGAAATACCTAAAGAGTTAGAGGCATTGAAAAATGCTTTCCGTCTAAATGAAAACATTGATAAAATCATCGAAAGAGACGAAGTAATTTGCTTCACAAGTAGTCACGAAGAGCTAAACAAGTGTTAACTAAATATATGAGCATCATTCAGTATGACCCATCAAACTGAAAACAACTGCAGAAGTCGAAGAGTGTTCAGCAATTTCCATACGCTTTCACTTTTGAGTTTCATAAGAACGAAACTTTCGTAGAAGGTCTGCGCGAGCGGTCGGGTCGGCTAACACATGACGCGTTATTGGGTGAAAATTTCATTATGAAGTGAAGATTAATGCGAGCGGTTGGTCTTTTGGTCTGTTGAAGAGAACTGCAAAGACGTAAATTGTGGCACTTCTCATGCATGGCGCATTTGGTATCAGTCTTGACCACTCTTTCCCAATATTGCAGTTATTGGCCGCTTTAAGTTATATCTTCGAAGCAGAGGCGAAGAAAATCTTCATTCACTTAGAGAAAGCATCACGAAAACAAATGGGAATATAAGAAACGTCGTTACGAAAACAAAATAACTGTTAAACAAAAAATTTCAACGCACTGCACGAGAATCTAATTGTAGTATGAAAATTTTCAGAGCAAATGCAAAGATTCTCAAGGCAGAATTAAAATTGCCATTTAATATGCCTATAGTACATGCAGAGATGGCTATACTCGAATATTATACTCGAAGGATGCAATTGCGAATGAATCATCGGATGCGATATTTGAGAAGCTTTTCACTGTCCAACTTCACAACAACCGATCAAAAAACATCGATGTGTACCAATGATTCTAGGTCCAGAATTGCAACCTTCGAGATCATTTTTGCCTGACGATCTTCCGCAAGTGTAGGAGTGTGAAGTGACGTTGCAAATCTTCTATAGGTTTTGTATCAGAGGAGGTAGCAGGTCGACGCAATTGCGCATAGTATGAATGGCCTACAAAAGGCACCAAAGGCTCTGATGCATTGCTTCGAAAACTTGTGTTCGAGAGATGTCAGGGCAATGAACGGAATTGGAAAAGCTACTTTGGAG
>JAARMF010000808.1:15423-26352 GCA_022844705.1 Toxascaris leonina | reverse complement strand
TCCTGATGAAGGCCGCAAAAGACCATGACGCTAAAACCGCGAACGCGTTCGTCAACGGAGAATAATATTTCACTGTCAATGCGCAGTAAAGACTTCAATGGAAGCTTATTAATGTAATGCCACACTCCAATTGCCAAATTCTCGACCAAGCACTGAAAGCTTCAGTTCTTTCTGTGCAGCAAAATGAATCTGCTGTGGGGTCTCAAGATATTTGCTGAATTCGGAGTCGTCGGAAAATAACTTGCAAACACTCGTCACTTCTTTAGAAACACCAGTAATGTGCATAAGAAGCAACTGAGGTGGCAATAGATGGTCTGAAGGGATTCGACTGGTTATAGAATCCTCTATGGACAGCAAGTTAAGCACCTTCACTCTGAATGACTTTCCCAGAACGACAGATTGGAGCTGAACTGGTGAGAGTCCGGCATTTCATCATCCTTTCTGGCCATTGCAGCAGTCTGCTTCAGCAAACTTCGTTAAAAGCACTTGCGTGGTCAATGCGCAACACTCTACTTGGAATTGGTTGTCTACTGCTGCATAATCACCAAATGCAGAAAAGAAAATTCAAAAGGCTGAACAGAGGGAATGTGAAATACATTACCAAACTCCCTTATCATATCAACCAGCTGCATAAATAACCGACAGAAATAAAGCATTCATTCATATTTCAGCTAAGTAACGGTGCGGCACGTCACCGTTACTTAGCTCATGAAATTTCATCGTGCGAATGCCAGAGGTTTCTGAGTGGCTACTTTCGGAATGGAAAAGAAAGGATCACTTATGTCCAAATACAGAAAAGAGGATAGTCACCACGCTCCTTGCGAAGCAAAATCTAGCGAAAGCTAGCGGCTGCTATTTCTCGAGTATATAAACAGCGTGAAGAAAGAAAAAAGACAACTCTGCTGAGCGGAGAACAGCTCCGTCAAAAGCGCAACGTAATTACTCATTACTTCTAACTGAAAACAAAAAGTCACCGCTGTAAACAGAGTTTGTGTGACTCCACATCAAAAACAAGGCAAATGAAACCGAAATGCGTGGGAGCACGCTGCAACTGCGATGCGCTTGAACAAAACGTTGACAATTAGCGAAACGTTGGAAATCGAAACGCACATATTCGGCTTATCAGTAAAGCGATTGCTATACGCATTATTTTGAAGCGAGCACTAATAATGAGGCGTCTTTGAGAGACGTTATAGCAGACTGAAAACACTTCTTGCTAAGCATTTTACGAGACGCATGACCACTAGACTAATTTTAGTCCCAAGAGATATAGATAGGTAGGGTGAGGGAGAGGGACGGGGAAGGGACCTAATGCACGGCGCTGATAAAAGAAGTGGGAATACTCAATAAGAATGTCCCACCCAAGAAAGACCTTTCCGCAATCCCACAAATAACAACCAGTTACTAAACACGAACATTTGGAGACTCATATCGAAAGACTGACACAAAATGCAGCAGTATTTTTTTAGAGCGCTGTGCTCAATTTCCATCAACTTAGCTCCATCGATTGCAGCAATGTAAAACATAATGAACAAGTAGCTCATGGCTTTTCATTTTAGTGGCCGACCGTCTGTGAAGGTCCTCAACCAAAGGTTTGCTTCTAAACCAAGGTCCATCGACCAGTTGTTTAGCAAAATTGACTTGCTAAATCTGATCGCACATTCAAATGCAAAAAGCTCTCAAAAACTGTGAATAAATCGAACTAAACAGATACACCATGAACGAGGGTATGGGGTTAGAGTGGAATTTAGCATACGGGGAGAGAGATATATACCAAGATGCACAGACATCAACCCATGATGCACTTTGTGCGGCAAAAAGGCGAAAGAATAGAATTTACAAAGTGGAATGAAAGAAAGGCCTAAAAAAATCAGAAAAAAACAAAGAAATAAAGGGACCTAAAAATAAACAATGACATTGACATACTATGTACTTTGGCATTTCCGTCTACTACGGCGATCGTTTTTTTCAAGTAGAGAACAAATCGAGAAACTTGTGAACTTGCGAAAAGATACGGCATGATATTCGCTCAACAGATCCATCAGCTTTCTCTGCACTGTAAATCAAACAACACGTAAGTTCGTATTTTAAATAATGCGTTCGTTTTAGAAACGTTTTCCAAAGAATTCGATATCTTATTGCTCCGATCGGAGTAAAGGACATAAAATTTTCAAGCACCTCGCAGTGCTAATAATCCATCTCAAAGATTACGTTGATAGCTGGGACGTCAGGTCAGCCTATAGAGTTGATTAAGCTAGCAAATTTTCATGGCTTCAACTTTATTGATCGCAGAATGGAAATCATGGATGGACGGACAAAAAGAAACGAAGGGAATGTGGCATCGATGCAAATGCAGTTCGTGCAAATGTTTTTGAGAACGAATTGCGAAGGGGCGCTTCCGTATTCAGCCAGGCTGCTGCGCGTTTAGAGAAGCAGGATTTTATTTGGAGTTGCGTTCGGTCGATAACAAAGTGAAATTGACATAGAAGATTTGTGGGACCTTCATATATTATTGGACCCCACACTGTATTGCCAATCAAATGTGGCAAATGCTAATGCCGAAACGTTTGCCGCTCGTGAGTTGGAGTTCTGGAGAAGGCATGCAAGCATACTTGCGCGTACGAGCACTAACAGAATCAGTATAATGGGTCTTGGAAGCATTTCGGAATGCAGAAAAGTGCGTTTGCTTTTATGCATCCTGTATAGATTTTTGAGAAGTACTCCATGATAACGGTGTTATGTATGTCCATGCAAATGTGTTTATGTTCCTATCTCTTTGGTTCCTTTGACTCATAAAATATTGCAACCAGGTGGGGAGTTTAGCGTTAGCAATATAAAATGTGGCATAGGTACAAGGTACCGTTCTAACTACTCTTTGTACACTTTAAGAAAGTCTCTGACTCGGCGGAGCACAGCGCAGTACTTAAAAGCCTCACCGATCAAGGAGTTGATCCCGTGTACATTCGAATCATCAAAGATTACGTATCCGAATCGCACACGGAGATCACGCTACTCGAAACACCAATAAGTATAAAAATCGGAAGAGGTGTGAAGCAAAGAGATATCTGCTCCCCAAAACTCTTTTCACCAATTCTCGGAAGCAATCTGAGGAATATATAGACTTCGGGCGGTTCCAATGTTGACGGCGAAGAGCTTCAAATGCTTCTCCTTGCAGATGATGTAGTACTCGTGGCAAATGATNTGTAGTACTCGTGGTAAATGATCCAGGAAAGTTGCAGAACTTACTAAACGAGTTCAACAGTGAGGCCAAGAAAACTGGGCTCAACATTCACGAAGGCAAAATGAAGTGAATAAAAACGCATTTTGTTCTCAGTTCACCATGGAACTCAATAGCGAGAACATCGAGCTCGTGGATCAGTATATTGAGGACAAATTGTACAAATTAACAACGATTTGGGTCTAGAGCTGAGCAGAAGAAGAAGAGCCGGATGGACAACTTTCGTCAAGCTCACGGATATCTTCTGTGATATGAAGGTAGCACCATCCGTAAAAGCAGAACTTTTTAATTCCACCGTTCTTCCTGTACTACTGTATGGATGCGAAACGTGGAACACTACATTCGTTGAAGAAAATAAATTAGCGACCACTCAGCGAGCCAAGGAAAGGCGCATGGAGGGCATCAGTAGACTACAACACATCGCGAAGGAAGGTTTGCGTTCTAGATCTGGTGTAAAGGACATCGTTGACGAGATGCACAAAAGAAAACAAAGATTGACTGGACATGTAGCCAGGACGAATGGCAACGGGTAGACCAAGCGGAACCCAAGAGAGGTCAAGCAATCACGCGGCCGGCTGCCAACAAGATGGGAAGATCCGTAGCGACGTCCATATGGCGTCACTTGGATGCGGCGAGCTCAGGGTCGCGAAAGATGGAAAAATTGCCCCAGCTGCATCGATGGAGAGACCGACGAAATCGATGAAACCACAGCTGCTCAAGGTATTCAAGGTATGCAATTTGCGGGAGAGTTCATTGCTATGGTGCTTCGAATGCAGGCCAGAATGAATTTTAGTTGAGTGCTGTGACTCTTCAATTATTGGCACTGCTTTAGCGCATTAGCAACAACGACACCAACACCACTATCACAACAACAATAATAATAAATTGAGCAATTTGGTTGCAAGAGCTGTCACGCATCGCATGACATAATAAATAGTTGATGTGCTGCGCAAAGCTTTTCCCATAACGCACTATACCGCAGATGGCCAATTACTTATGCAGATTGCAATATCTCAGCATTATATGCATAGTCCACAAATATCGACAAAATCACTCAATAAATGTGATATCACTCGTATTCCCCGTCAAGTACAGATGGATGAGGCATCCATTCGTTGGAGTAGTCATCAATCGGTGGGGTCCAATCGATTTGCGATCTCATTATGTATAACTAACCGCATATCCAATGATTCACTTCACATCTACAAACAACACTTCGGCATCACCTCCAACTGCACAAATCATCTGCAGTGAATAAAATAACACCGATCAGCAACATCAGCTTATAGTTCAAACGTTATCAACTGTTTTATCAGTGCATTTCCAACGAAAGTCATAAACACAAGCCGCAACGGTAATGTTTGTAAATGCAAAATACATCAAAAGTAAGAACTAATGCCGCGGGAGGGATCCAATGATCTTTTTTTCTCTCATAATAGTAAAATATGTTCGAAAATTTACTCCTCAGATAACCACATCTTCCATTTATATGCAGCCATAACGTTACAGCAGTAAAGAATTTTCAGATTAATCAACTTTGGGATGAAGCGGAAGTTATCCTTCACAATCTTCAAGACTCAAGACATTTTCACCAAATTTTATCGAAAGGCGATGGAATGAAAGATTCTGCGATAGAAAAAGGAAACCCCTTTGATGCTTACACCATTGTTTACGTCGATTTCAAAAGTTTTGTACAGAGCAGCAAAAATGGTATCACTTTGCTTTTGATTTCGTCGGCAAGGAACGGGCGGCGGTGTGCTCAGAGAGGCGGATCAACAGCTGCAAAGTTTGCTTGTCGAAAGATGAATTCAACAAGCCATCAATCACGGGTTGCTCGTTTGTTCGTCTCTGATGACGCACTCGAAGATTTTTCATCAACGACGGCATTTCTTTGAAGCGCTTATTGCGTCAAAATGAGGGAAATTTGATTAAATGCCACCTTCTTGGCATATGACTGTACTTCTGAAAAGTAGTTGCACACCTGTAGATTAAGGCCCTTGTAAATATGATCATGACGTACTCAGGTACAAACGAATAGAGAACGCCACTCCACTTCCGCTCCTCCCAAAAATCCTTCACCTCCTTATCACGTAATTCTTCCTCATTACTCACTCTCTTCCTCAATCCCAACCACTTCACGCATGAACGCGAGCATTGCCATGATTAAACGAGGAAGTTAGTGAGCCTTCCATTTTTATTAAGGTGGTTGTCCGATTGGAAGCTTCGTTGACGTACGCCTCTCAACCATCATATTCGGTCCACTGCTTAGACATTCGACAACTGAATGCTTAGTATGTATACAAATTTTGGAAAGCAATTACCAATGCGAGAAGGCATTGTCATAAAATTGTTAGTGCTGTGCATTTGGGCAATTGTTAGGAGGGAATTGAAGTTGATCGGCGTAGCGAATGGCATTTTGATTGGAAAACATTGCTTACAGCAAAAAGGTTCACTAACAGCACATAGAGTGCACGTCGTCACTCCACTCCATTGGCCATTAAAAATTACCGATGTGAATTCTTTTCTCTGCACATCGTGAACTTTGCGGCTTTTGAACACAGCGTGCAATCTTTCATTGAACTTCCAAAAATTTGTAATAACAACCTTATAAGTTAGTTGTGCGAACCAATTGGAGATGACGAACAAGTGAATAGCCATTTGTTAGCAAACCAAACGATTTTAAATTTGGTTTAACTACTCGTGCTGGACAAAGTTGCAGTAAATCTTTGCGGGAGATTGGCTAGATAACGAAGAACAACTCGACTGCGGCAAAATAAGCAAAATTCGCTCATCAAACACAGACACATACAAACAGACATAGCTCCACTCTCACTCGGTCGTCCATCGCTATAGAAGTGGCAACAACTCAACTGACTTCTAAGAATGGGAATCAATTACAGCTTATCCAACATAGATAATTCTTTCAGCCATAACGCATACTGATGCGACTGCCAATACGATGTATAGAGTACTTCAAACGATTAAATATTTCATAAAAGACCAGATGGGATGTTCCGCGAGTAAAACTCGAGCATTCTAAGGTTGCATAAGGGTTGAGCTCATCAACACGAAGAACGCAATCTCGTTCTGCATGAATGATTGCATGGATCAGCTTACCGTTCGGCACTAACGGAGAATAGGCGAAACGATTTTCTGAAGAAAAGTCGTGTGAGTAGTCAGGCGAGTTCAAATATTCCATACATTCTACCTTTTGCTGGCAACTTATAAGAATGGTAGGTCAAATAAGCGGAGAACAATAGAGTATCTCTTGCTAGTTCCTCTTGTATGCTTCTCTGCCCATTTCTTGCAGCAAACAGTAATGTTTGGTGTGCCGCTGCCACTTCGGCAAATGATGTCATTGGGTGTGAAAATCACTGCAGATGATTTACAGCTCTAATCTGAAGCAATTTAGTATTAGTCTGCTGGTCAGATGGTTTTTAGAACAGGTGATTGGCAGTAAGACCTCAGACGTTCCATGTCGTATGACATTTTAAGCGATCACAGTCAAACAAATTTGTTGTGCAAAGAACGCTTGGCTTATATGTGGGATAATTCACATGGGAGCTAGCATATTTCTCATGAAAGACGACAAGCGTTTGGGTAGGGGAAGAGGGGGGGGGGGCAGCTGGGAAGGAAAGGCGAGCAGCGGCACTTTGACTATTTCAAAGAAATGGAGGTCGGGGCAACAAAATTTCAAAAGATAGGTAATTCCGAGCGAAGAACAAACAACTATGATGATCATATGCTGTGTTTTCTATATAAATAATTCCGAATATCATCGAGTTATGTTGACGTCTGTGTGGTTCACCGATTTGCAAGAATCGGTTAATTTCGCACCACGATTTCAAAGTGCTGAACATCTCAAAGGTGAGGTCAAATATTCGATTTCCGCAAGCGATGACCTCAGTAATTCCATAAAGGTGAAGCGTTTTTATCTGCGATCAAATTTTTTTCATACGCCTTCGGAATTCACCGTTGCGAGTCTGTATCTAGGCTAGCTACAACTATACTGCGCCCACTGAAGTCCTGTGGTGGTTCTGAGAGAATATCGCTGAGATGAGTTATCCCTCAAGCGCAGTCATATGTTCGCTCCCGTTCGCCCATCGAAAACTTTTTGAACCTTCTTTCCTCTCAGATTTGTCGATTTGAAAAATCAAAAGTACAGTTGGAAGGAAAAGTGTTCCCGCAACATTCTTGTTCACAGGAATAAGTCGAGAAGCATGTCAGAGGATATGATGCGATTTGGCAGTTCGACTCATCATAACGAGTTTCAAATATGCTACAAATTTTCCGAATAGAATAGTGTGCAAACATTCTAGTTGACATGACATTCTCTTCAAATTCTCAACGCAGGTTGTGTTTTTTCTACCCGATGGGTGAATTTTCCCGCTGTAAGCATTTTTTACTCTGCCCGAANTACCCGATGGGTGAATTTTCCCGCTGAAGCATTTTTTACTCTGCCCGAAAATTTCTAAAAGTTTCTGATTAATGGTCTCGTTCGAATGCGGTGGAATGATTCGGAAATAGGTGCGATGAATGCCAATTGGCGGAGCAGTATTAATCTATCCAGGCTTTTTCATCACAAGCAACATTCTTGTTGCGGATGCTTCGCTGTTGCTATCTTTTAAACAGTTGAAACAATGAGCCAATAAGAGTGCACACTATAAATGTTTCAAGTAAAATTGACATAGAAAATGTCTGGGAATGAAGTTGCCGTATTGCTGCTGGACTAGAATAGATGGTGCATTATTAACTGAATGCCACTAAGGCATCTTTTTGATGCGTATTCCTAACACAGCTCTTTCTAGTATTTCCCCAACCTCCCGTCCCTTCACATCAATGAACAGCTTATCTTTCGAACCGTTCTGATGCTTATATGTACACAGATGCGTTCCATTTCTAGAAGCCTATAAGAAAAGTGCATTCGATTTAAAGTTTCAATGAAATATTTAGCTGCTGACGAGGATTGAGTCAGAGGGAACACAATGCATTTTAAAAAGAGATGAAAGATGTAACAAGAGCGTTCGAATGCCTCAAGCACGACTAATTGCTGCCTCCGTGAGGAACAGTGATGCAAAGTGGATGGTGGGCAATGAGACTTCGATGTCATTGTTCATCGATCGTTAATTAGCGAAAGCACCTGATATATCTTCCCACTAATATATAGCTTTATTGTGTCGATCATTCACATGCGAATTCTCAACAATCATCACTCATCCATGCTTCGCTATTTATCTTTCTCTGAGGCAATTTGTCGTTCATTCACTCAATAAAAGTCTCAAATGTTAGTTAAAATCCATCTCAGAGAAGACTATATCCATATGAAATTGAGTAGGTTACCAATGAAGAATGGTGTTAAAAAGGAGCGAAATTAGCATTGCAAAGCATCACAAAATTATTTAAGATATAGAATGAAATATGTGCTCGGTAGGTGATGAAAGCTTTGAAGTCCCTGTGTTATCTTCTGCCAAATGCTGACTGCCCTGTTTATTGCCAGTCAGAAGTGCTGTAGTGCGCAAAACAGATAGGCTGTGACCATAAATGAGCTGAGGTAACATCAAGGTGAAATAACTGCATCAGAACAACGCCCCACGGGAAGTGGACAATATCTTGCTTGCAAAGTGTTTGTTTGTCACAATTATTCCGCATACTGATAATCAGTGATCAGCGAATACGATACGCTTCTCACAGCGCCTGCTTTCACAAGTCAAACATTTCCATATTTAAATAGCGTTTGTTTACTTCAACGTTTGCAACGCCACCGAAACTTGCATACGTATATGATTACAATTCGTTTTACATGCGAGGACCAACCACTGATCGAAGACCTAAGACAATCGGCGAACAAAGAGGTCAGTTGGCCACCAGACGAGCATTTTTCATCAACGAGGCTCCCTAGGATCCTTCACTCAGTTTTCCAGAGGCCAAAAACGTGCTTAACATCTCAACGATATCGTAAACATCAGGTTAGTTGTAATCAGCTTCGACAAGAGCGCATCTCAAGAGCATTCAAGAACAAAGCAACTTGAAAATCTTTGTGAAAAACGTTGTCTGTCGTATTTCAAACATCAGTGCTGCATCGCTTATGTGTATTTGCTTACGCGTTGCATCAGTATGCTTTTCCTATGCAAATAAAGCATTCGAAATTTGCCGTTTTGAGGTTATCAACGAGGTGACTCATGAAAGCGCAAATTTCCGCTCACTCTTCCCAGTTTATATCACTGAAAATATACTAGTGAAAACGTCGAATGTTTTCGTGTTTTATGTTTGGTGGGCGAGATGGACGAAGCGCAAATTCTTAAAAATTTTTTTTCCATTCCAGTGTATGAAACCGAAGGTGCATTAATCGACAGCAGTAAAACCGTTGGAAATTTGGCCATTCTGTTGAGTGAAACTTATGTGAAGTGCAAATATCTGGCAGTTTTGAATCATCAAGTTTGCGTTCCTCTTTGAGAGATGAGTAATGCACTTTTTTCTTAATGACTGTTGCGTGCTGAATTGCTGAGAGCCATATCTCTTCAACCAACATTTTGCGATCAGGAACAACTTTATAAAAGTGTCAACAGCACTGAATTTGTGACGCCTTATAGCGAAACGGCATCAGAGATTGAAGACAAACAGCTACAAAGCGTATAACTACGCAACTCTGTAACAAATAGGCCGAGTACGAATCCACCAAATAGTGGAAAACTTTGGCCAGGTAAATCGTCTGTAACCAAGTCATTCATACAACAGGCTGCAAATAAAAATTAAGAAACAAAGAACCGAGCGATTCGATAAGCAACACAAAAGAGCCGACACAGTATGCGCTATTGCATTGCAAACGTCTGACCGAATGCTTTCGGGAATGAGCAGCAAATAATGAATAATGAAGGCAATGATGGTATTTTGAGTACTTAAAGTAGTCAACGGAATATTCGTTTCTATGTGGCACAAGAATGAGGGTAGCGGTATTTTATTGCAATGATGCGTTATGAAATGGTCGGGTTTGTGAGGGTCCGAATGTCTGCGTATCCATCAATAATAAAGCAAGTTAAAAGAGTCTAGGTGCCAACAAACTTCCATTGGCTCCACACTAACTGGAATTCGATTTGACATCGATCTGATCGTGAAGAAGAGAACCTTTCATGTAAGATTTGTATAGAAGGTCGGATCAACTGAGATAAGAGGTCATTGTTCTGCGTATTCAACATTGCCAAATAGCGGAGAAAAACCACTCAAGTGAGTTAGTCATAAAACTGCGTATTCTCCCAGGTTACTTCGCATGCTTCTCCGTATGTTCCCTAGCAAACCATCCGGAACCGGAAAATCTACATTGAGTAAAGAACAAAAGAATCTTCTGGTACTCTTGAAATGTCCGCAGATGTTAGTGGCCCAGCCTTACAGATGGTACAGACGGCAATTCTCCAACGTCCGTTGTACTCGCCACATTTCATAGCTCAAACTTCACTGAGTGGTGAATCGAAAATGACGGCATGGGCGGACGAACGCACCTGCACAAATGCTGGATAGTCCTTATTCACGCTGTGCATAAATTCCGAGATCGAGAATTGTTGTTGTGAAGTCGAAGTTACAATAGCACCGTCGTATAATTTTTCCTTCATCCTGATTTACGACTGAATTCATTCCTGCCAACGTATTTTTTCAAATGGGAGCACTCAACTTATATCTCAGCTGATGAAGGAGCAGAG
>JAARMF010000806.1:37523-60756 GCA_022844705.1 Toxascaris leonina | reverse complement strand
TATATATATATGTATATATATTCATTCAGCAGACACGCTTCTGCAGTTCTGTCAGACAAGTGTCAACGAGTGAATCTTCACACTAGCTTGAAGTGTTTGGAGTTGATATGTGTAGCCCTTTGTGTTGATCACAGCGCTACAAATTTCTTGGCGGCTGAGACGTTCGTTAAATAGCGGTTTGTGCGCACTTAAGTAAACTTGAACTGATGACCCTCGAGTGCTTAAATCTCCGTAAGCGAAGAGACGTTAGCCGTAGAGCCTGAGGAATTCAATATGAGGCGAATTTTCCATATGGTGAATTCAGCTATAAAGGCATCAGATATACCAAAGAGCACCCTAGAATAAAACCCAGCAATTGCGCTGTATATTGTGAGATTCATTTGTACACTAGAGAATGAAAAGTGAAATCAAGCTTTCATTTGTTCTGTGCCACAGAGAAATGTGCACTTCCATTGTGCGTTGTTGTCAGATTCAATGGCTTCCAATGAGATGGGAAGAAGTCTCGCGGGTTCAACTCCCTCTCGATGCCGTTCACTTTCGAGAAGACCGAGTTATAATAAATAGTCGTATTCGGTTTTGTTAAGTACGCTAACCACCAACCGAATGTGGACGCCGATGCTGAAATTCGAATGACTCGCATAACATATTCCAAACCTTTCAGTACAAGCCTTTGAGGAACATTAGTACATTTTTCACTTTGGTCATTTGAGAGCACTCTAGCTGAAGTAAATACGACTCTGCATTTTGATCAATGTGTGGCTTTGTATAGTGCTCAGAGGGCAACACCAGGGAGAACATCCGTCACTGCAGCTATGAAGTGTTCAAACTCATCATTTGGTCATGTTAATTCTTCATCAACCGGGCAGTAATCTTCGTTGCCATATTCAGTCCCCTGTAACCGCTTGCCATTTGTCTAGCAGAAACCCCACTTTCATATGTAGTGTCACCTGTCATAAGAACTGCATCGCAGTGACGACTGCAGAACGCAATATCGACAACTGGTGTAACATTGAGCAGTGGCAGTGCAGCGTGCACCGATAGGGATGTGTTGATGAACTTTTTAGTGAGGTTGCTGTTCCAGCTATAATCGTCGCCAAACAGCAGTACTGTAACTCGTCTTCTTCGAACTGAAATATCGAGAGAGAATTCCTAGAAGAAGCGGCATCATGATGGAAAAAAAGTTCTGAATGCAAACGATAGGTCATTCTTCGAAGTCATTTCCTAAGAGATAAGAAAACGTCAACGAACCACTAGAAATTGAAGTCATCTTCATCGTTTGTCTCAAATAGTCGAAGATCACACGCCATTATGAATACGTCTCAAGAACATAACGAGACGTGAAATTTAGGAGTTGAATTCAGTCTTGAAGACGAACTTCATGAGCTCTCTACTTGTTCGGGCACACCATACTCCCATAATATCGATATGCTATGTAAATTTCCTGTCATCTGCCAAATACACTCGAGTTTTACGTCGAAAAACGCTAGCATCTAGATAATCGGGCATCGGGCATTTGATTCGCGATGGCTTAATGCGGACGCCCTATCCATATGCGATGGGCAGATGGACCACTTGCGATGTGGGAGCGTCTTCGTTTTGAAAGGAAAACCAATGATCCCAAGTTAGTGCATCGCTCAGTAAAGGTTGAAAATGATAAGAAATATTAATCCTTCAAAAAACATTCGCCTTCACGAATCACAATAAAACATCTGGCAAGAAATAAACAGTGTCGAGATCAAAATAGAGCTTCCGCCTCAGAAACTCAAAAGAAAATGAGGCTGCTGAGAATGAAATAACGCGTACAAAGCAAAAGGTTTGACGCTCCGAATGTCGCCACCCCATAGTCTTGATAATTCTCTACTTTCTTTGGCTATGGTCATATTCATGAGGCAATCTTCATTACGGCATTTTTCGACCGATGGTTAGTTTGAAGGTTTTATGGTAAGTAGAAATTCATTTAAGGGGCTCATCTGCCCGCAAAACCATCACTGCCAGCTGTTTATTTTTGTGATTGCCAATGGAACTGATAGCTTACTGTTATCAGCGATATGTTTGATTGCGTTGACCGTGAACACCTCAGTTGATTCCTGATGAGCTTTCGAATAGACGAAGTCACCGCGTCGTGTGTGCACGCAAAGCCTAAAATATTACTCGCTGATTCCAACCATTCAACTATTTGGGAGTACGGAAGGTTTTAACAGAGTAAATAATGAGTTGCGAGCAATGTTTTAAATTCAGTCTTTCTGAGGAAATACTTTGAGAGTGAATTAGGAGGAATACCAAAAAGTTCTTTTGAAATACACTTTCGTCTCGTGGAATAAGTTTCGTGAGAACACTAAACATGACTCGCGGGTGAATGTGCTGGATTTCACTAACTTGTAATCTTTGCTGTCCACAACTGATCGTTGAAACAGTTTTGTGGCCGCCACTCCGTGCAAAGACTCACCCATAACCAAGATAGAAGATCGTATTTCGTTTGAAATATTGACGAAATACTTAAAGCTCTGAAGGGAACAACTTCAGCGACGTATGAAAGAGATGAGGAATTGTATATTATATGATACGGTTTTGAAATATGCAAAGTGCATAAAAACTTTACGAAATTTTAATAGGTGATTTTATTTGAAATCGATGGNATAAAAACTTTACGAAATTTTAATAGGCGATTTTATTTGAAATCGATGGATATCAACAAGGAGAAATTATAGTCATCAACACAGGTAGGCTATTCATAGCGTTTTCTCGAAAGTTATGCGACGTCACAATTTTGAATCGCAACTGCACCGATTTCATTTGCATTTATTGCACTAATTGCATGTCAATTGTAGTCGTGCTTGTGTTCATTGGTAGACGACGTGAGAGGTCGTTACTGCTGAAAGTGCTCTTGTTACCCTCATGTACAATTATCTCCGTCGTATTCTGTGATGAAAAATTGGCATTCTGCCAAAGTGTGTACTCACGTGTAATATCACATTGTTGGAAGGTGTGTATGAAGAGAGGTTGATATGGTAGGGAAAGTATATTGATATATCCTTATTTTGTGTGATGCGATCAGAAGAGAAGGTAGACCCATTAGCGAGAAATTTTTTTAAACAATTTATTCGGAAGTCGACACCGATGTTACATGTGAGTCTGATGTGGTGGTAGTGCGATACCATCAATATTCCCTCGTGAAGTCGTGTCGTTTTTTTCATAAGCGAGGAAGCCCAGTGGCCCAAATCCAGAACAAGGCCCGTAAAGCAAAACTCGCACTCGTGTCCCTTAGAAAACGAGAAAATGTGAGTGGACAAGCATAGGTCCGGTTGTCTTCAAAAGTGCTCAGTGCATTCAGTACGAGTGTCTTAGGAACGACCAAAGCCATCGACATAACTAGTTATTACCAGACGTGGAGAGAACGCAGTAGAAGAAGCAATGCTGTCGAGCAAAAGACCTGAACTGTTGTCGGTGTAAAAGTGCTGCAGCGTGCAACTCTTAGAGAGCCGACCATCCGCATAGTGAAGAACAAAGAAAGAGAGGAAGATAATATAACACTTCTGATGTAAATCGTGTGTTGCTAAATAGCTTTTGTTCATCTTGTTCATCTTCAAAGAACCCAACTTCTTTCAATTCCTCGGCATTTCTACGAAGACTGATATTTCTTGCTCCACTGAAACATGGCCCAATTCCGTTGTCTAGTGTGATGGTCCGGTGATGTTTGCGACACCAGGTGATTAGTGCACGTATCGCTGTGACAGAGTGCCTGGCCGATATGGTGGCATAGCTGCTTCGGCATCGACAAGCGTCACATTAATCTCTGCGTCGACAAATACGTTTTGACGTAGAAACGATATTAAACTCATCACAAACCCTTTGTCACAAGCAGTTGCTTGCGCCTATTTCACTGATCAAGAGCTATCCGCAAACTTATCCAAAGGAAATTCTGTTTATGGTGGAAATAGCTGAAGGAGAAAAAGACGTAGAATGTACTACGCTGTCCGTCGGGAAGCGTCGCTGAAATGCCTAAACGCTGCGACTAAATTTAGCGTTGTCCTCGGAAGGCGACTTTCGAGTATAACTCATGCAGTTGCTATTTTCCCTCGACGAATCCCCATGCTCGTTACGTTGAAGTTACGATCACGTGAATGAGATAAAGGGCATGTTTTTTATGATAACAACACCCGACACTGTGAAATGCTATCCACTCGACATCAGAAGTTCTCAATGCCGATAATAACATCGTTTCCTTTTTTGAAATTGTTTTCATACGCGTTGCGCTGTATGGCAGAAACTCAGGATAATGGGTGGTCCCGTTATTGCTATTTATTTTTTCTATCCGGCAACTATTATCCGTTTTCTGATATACCTAGCTGTCGATTATGTTGAATACCGCTCCTATCTACTCAATTTTCATGAAAGGTAACATAAGTGGCCCTCAAATATATCTTAGGTGGCAGTGCTCGTAAGCCTATGGAATCTATTGTCTGTCCCATTTTTGCCTACAGAACCATCGAATCTATTGTGGAAGACTATTTTCCTTGTCATTTGCAGCAGATAACCTGTTGTGAAAATAAGTCGTTCGGCTTTTGATTTGCATATTAATGTGTTTGCAGTTCATGCGTTATTGCGCTGACCTCATGAGTATATTCACTCAACTCTTCCAAAACAGATGCCATCCTCTGTTGGTCTTCACTGAGTGTTTTCCGCAGCAAACTTCATGAGAATTGTTGAGCTAGGATGCTCAGCGCTAAATTTATATTGGTTAATTGAACTTGTTAGCGCTTGCAGTTCAACTTTCGCTACTGGCACGTCCCATTTCCACAGTGGGTTAACCAGATCAAATGTGCTAAAAAACACAGTTCTTTCTCCTTGTTTCTTATTAATATCATCGACCCAACTCAAGTTGCCAATGCAAAGAGCGGACTGTTTGTGGCCAATAACTAATTCCTTAAAATTTATGATGCATCTAAATATTATACTTCTATACCGTATTAAATCACTCAACATGTGAGCCAAATTTTGACAGATATCTGTTGTAATCGGAGGGATTGCATCATGCATCTCGCTGCTAGTACGATTGCTGTGCTATAAGCCTCCGCCCTTCTGTCGTGACCATGAATGTCTTCATTTTCTTAGAAGTTGTCCCTCCTTGCTATACGGCGTGTCGAATTTCTTGAACACTATACCCTGCCTTTTTCATACCAACGATCGCATCGTTGCAGAAATGTTCTACGTTACGCACGTAGGAAACTTGCTTAAGTAGTCTGACATCATTTTTTGTCTATTTCGCTCAAAACACTAATTGGCTTGAAGCCGCCGAGGAATGCTTCACTTGCCGTTACTGCTGCACTGTGCTGTACAAGTCATAGTCGTCGAGAAATATATGTTCTATTCTATATTGAGAGGCTTGTGCTAAGTAGTGTTAAAAATGGCCTCATAATAGGATAGTAAATGATGTTGGAGATATGTTTGCCCCTTGGCACATTATCCTCGCACGTCCCAGTGTTACATGAGTATCCGTGAAATGTAAAATATCGCAATTTCTTTTCGTTACGATTATGAGCAATGTGGGATGCGTTGTCGTTGCACTGTGTTGATCGAAGAAATAGCTATTCCACTTCCATATACTCCATGTTCGCTGAGTGGTTCTTTAAAAATGTTTGGTACTTTATACTCTCAAATGTATAGTTCCCTTTTAAAAATTGACGGTTGATGGACCACTACGTTTAGGTGTCCACTACTCTGCTTTGTGTGAAATGCAAAAGCCTTGTTGCTTGGTAACGGTAGTTGATAATCATACGTGACGATAGGTAAAAAAGAAATGAAATTGCTGGAGTTCCTTCCACTTTTTTTTGTCAACAATTGCCATTTGAATGTGATCCTGGTTGCAATGGTGCCAGAAAAAAAAAGAAGCGAGAAAAAGGCATCGGAAGAATCAAAAACAGTTCCATTGAAAGAATAGTCGCAGCTTACGAGGTAGAAATTGTTGTTATCGCTGACGAATTATCTATGTGTAGAAGAACTGCCTTTGGCACTTCACTTGCATTTAAAACTAGCTTATACATTGGCCAAGTTCATTGCTGAATGATAAGAAACGGTGGAGAAAACCCCCAGCAAGGAGATTAAGGGCAAGATTGAGGGGCTTTTGCCGTTCACACGAGTCGCTCAAGAATTTTGAGCATAAGGTGAACACTGAGGAACTAAAATTTGGACCCGAAAAGATGAATTCATTGAAATAGAATGAGTGCGAGATTTATTTCATATGAAAGCTGATTGCACTTCCGGGGCTAAAACAATGGAAATTTTGGAGAGATTTAAGGCCTAATTGATACCAGCCGAGGTAGTCGACAAATCCACCAATGACTGGCTCAGACTGAGTCCCATCTTCGAGGCATCTCTGGAGGCATTCCGCTGAGTCATTGGAAAAAAAATTCTTTGAACACAGAAGACGAATTATTCTATGCTGCATTTGATTTTTTGTGAAGAGCAGTGTTGCTGGACTGATATCGGCTGCATTCATAGGTGTGCATGAGTGCAGCTGACATCAGTGCAGCAGCATCAATCGTGGGCTTTGTTTAAACTATGAGGTGATAAAGGAGAAAAAAGTGTGTGCGTGGATGTTACCTGTAAATAACTGTCTGTCAGAAATATTTCGGTGAAATTCCGGTATGCTTGCAGTTTCTCAACGTCGCCATATACACAACACCTACCACCGCTTAAGGTGGCCGATTTCCGCTTGAGCAACTGAAACGCGTCGGCATCGCTTTTCACAAAATGGCATTCCCAGATTGAAGAATGAAAGCTTTGCCCACATTGAACGATCGATGACAACAGCTTTCGAATGTAAGCAACAGCATCACGAAATGAGCACAAAATTCACAAGTATGCATAAGTATCGACAATTTCCCGGCTGGAATTAGGTGAACGCACAAGTTCTGACCTCAAGTCGAGTTTTCATGCTCCAGAAAGGCATCAAAGCTGGAATAGTTGTAAAACGCCGGAGCCCACAAAGAGTTACAAAATTCCATGCCGTCAGGATGCACTTAGGTTTCTCAGGGAGGTTTTGGATCTGAGGCTGACGGATAACCTAGTGATCGGGCCCAGACATGAAGAGATCTTGCAGAATTAGTCCGTCGCCACAGAAATGAGGCTCATTTTTCCGTTCTCATTGCTAATTGTAACGAAACCAGTGAATTGACGTTTTGCAACAAGTGGCTGCTGTAGAGATAAATGAGTGAATGGTCATTCCGTCCATTTTACGTGTTGTTTGTCTTGGCGGTCAACTGTTGTCTTGCTCGTCCACGGAAGCTATGGGCAATGGGAAAGCTAAGACGCCTGCAGATTCCAATTGTTTTCTCAGAAGACTGAGGCTCACCTTAGGAAACAGTATGTGGAAGTGTTCCGGCAGGTTTGGAAACGCTTTTGAAAGTTCGTAGAGTTTTTTAATAGCGCCGAAATTTATGGCCCCTATATAGGGCACCCTGCAAACTCACTCAAATTAGCAACGCGACTGCACAAGTTTCTCTCCAGACATTCCTTCACACCATGATAAGAGCCTAAATGAGACGTTCTGATACACAAAAAGGAAAAATTGATTTAAGTGCACTAAAAAGCAGTAAACTTCCGATCAGAAAATTAACTTTCAGCAAGTGGTGCAGCCATCTGGAAAACCAAGCCAATTAAATCGTATTCTTTCTGGATCGTCTCGATGCTGCTCCAAAAAACAAGCAAAAAGACAAAAAGCAAATAGTGGACATGGGAACGGCAAAAGGAATTGAATAGGCAACAAACTCAAATCGGATAGCATCAAAGATCAACATAATGCCATTAATTGGATATCTGCTGCTCGAAAGATGTATATTTAGAACCGTTAAAGTGCCACAATGCCGTAAAATCGCCCACTTTTGAGCTGCCTATTGGAGGAATGTTTTTTGTCGAGTAGTCACTGAGATGTGTGTATCCAACGGGTGGTTCAAGTACCCCATACAAATGCGTATTTCGTTCACGCAACATTTACGGCAAAAGGAGCACCTTGGCTGTCCTTGCTGGTGACTGTTTACTTCAGTACCTGTTGAGTTTGCGAGCAATGCCAATCAACGATACAAATTCAAAGAGTTGATTTCCGATGCCGCCACCATTGCTAGCGGCTATATAAGGCAGTCCAACATATTTTGAGCGTTCCTCTGAAGTACTGAAATTTGGGAACTTAAAATTCGAAATTTGCGGACATAAAACTGCTTTCAAATATTGGTTCTGGGTATAGCCTTTACAAAGGTATTTCGGTACAAAATACAGCGCCAATACTACAAAGCAAAACAAACAGTAAGATAAAGCGTCTCAGCAGGCGCCGGAGATTGTCAGATGCAACAAAAACCACTGAATCAAAACAGCTGCAATATGAAAAAAACAGGACCAGTGAGGTTCGCATATTTTAAGTTGAAATCTCCGTGAAGATGCCGCCTGCGGATGAATGTTTTGCGATAACGCCACGCCCTTAGGTTTCTTGCGTCAGTCAAAAATGCCGTCCCAAGGTGTGCATTTTGTGCAACGCACTGTCTTACGTTTGTCGCATTGGGAGTTGCCCCTCCGTGGGGGTGTTTGTGCGACCAGGTTATATCTTTTTCCGTGGTGGTATGCTAAGTTCCACTTGGTGGAGGGGTGGAGGAAGCTTACGACAAGATGGAATGCTGAGAAGCAAAGATGGCCATGAGGTCTAGAAGATGCATAGGACAAAAATAATTCAAGAGGTGGTCTAACAGCGTGAGAGGCAGCAGAGTTCGCCACAAGTTGTCAGTTTTTCTGATAGCAAAACTTGCTTCAGAACACCCTTTTTGTGGTCAGAGAAAGTAAAGTGTGGACGTATGGAGAACGGCAGTGGTGCATCCCTAAAATTTTAAGGGCTAGAATTTGTGGAGTGAAAGCTGTGGCAGTGCTTTTCAAGGTTTCCTTTACAACGACTTTACAGCGGACATTTGGAAACTGATATCGTGGGAAGAAATTCCCTATCTCGCATCCCTTTCTAGAGCTGCTGCGTGAGCCTGTGTATGCGCACGCCATCAAAAGTGAGTGGGAATAGTCTGCGGTTTATTTCGATCACCTCATCGTTGATAAGTTCCGAGACTCAAGCTCGCTTAAGCTGATCATCGTCCAGTGAGTTTACTGATATGTGACAGTAGCCCTAACTTTCTATGCCAGTTTCCTTCTGCACCGTCTGAGAGCATGTCGAAACACAAACATTTGTCTTGGGATTTGAAAAACCAGTTGACTTTGTTCAAGAGCTCGTTATCAGATGTTTATCTGTCATTTTGGAGAATCCTTGATTAGGCCGATGTGTCAAAACGCTCACCAGCCATTCTCTTTTGCAAAATTTCAGCCCTTCCAATTCAACCACAGCATAATGATGGCTCAAAGTGTACTACAGATTAATAAGGACTGATTAAGAGAAGTAGAAAAGTATGGCGGGGTTGGTGGGGTGTGCACTGTTGCAGTTCTTTCGCTTCCTCCTTCACGACCCTCCCCGTATACTCCCTTCCTCTTGTCCCCCCGGTCCAAACAAGTTTCCAATTTACCCACAGAAGCAAGAATATGAAGGGCAATACCCTCATGATCATCCATAGAGCCCTTCACAAATTCCAATAGGACACCTTTCATACGATCAAAGCACCGTAAAATAAATAAAAATGCTTTGGCAGCTTCCGCAGTATATTAATTCGTTTGGAGTTTATAGGTAAACCTGGAAAATATCTGTGGTATATGAGGGTATCTTATTGTATACGGGTGGCCAAGAAGCAGCAGTACATTGCTCCATAGTCGATACACTACTACATATAGGCCACCTGGTACACTATGGCGCTAACCGCGTTCTAACAATTCTAGCTTCGGAAGTTCCCAAGTTGACACCGGCCGGTGGACGAACGGATATTCCCACATTCTGACACAAGTAGAATGTCCTGCGAAGCGAACTTGCTGAAGCGGATGACAAGGTGAACATATGAGCAATAAATGCTTGGCGGCCTTGCAAATGGATGCTCTTCGACTCTGATTAGTTGGTTCAAAGTAGAGACAATGGACAATCTTTAAGCAGTATGGTTCATGATCAGGAACTCGATGAAGCAACTGAAGTGGAATCTCTACACAGCATTTACCTTATCTGGGCAGACTGTGTTGGAAAGACCGGTTGAGCTTGCTGTGCAAAGATCATTCGAGCAGTGGTATAGAAAATTAACGAAGAAACTAAAATTGATATGGTAATAGCAGTGTAATGAAGGCGAGAGTTCGAAGTCGGAGTTTTCTCCATCACGGCAACCATTGGCTGAAATACGCGCGAAGTATAAAAATATCCGCGCAAAGTTTGCAAACCCATCCATTCCATCATAACCTGAAAACAACAAAAGTTAGGCCAACTTTATGAGTGGGCTGATTAGACTCGAGGTGACCGTTAATGCTTACGAAGGACTCCATAAATGCTGCAGAAATTTGCGATAATATTTTCAGATGTAGTATTAGTGAAGCGTACGCTGCCAATGCAACTGCAGTTACTATCTCCGCATGAAAACAGTGTTTGACTTTACCAGCCAAGCAGAAAACTAGCATATGTCTAAGAAGTGCAGCCGGAGTACTCTTCTTTGAAACGCTTGGGACATTTGGAAGTCGAAATCTGCTAGCAGTGCAGATTGATGGCAGTTCTACACTTGCAACGGATATTGAAGAATTTAGTTAATTGTGCTACTATTTTCAAAGCAGATGCTTGAAGTGAACGAAAATGGCTGTAGACTTCCCAGTTCCAGGAGAAGGCGAGCAAGCTGCGCGATATTTGTAAAGCTTGTATGCAACAATGGAAGAAATGCTCCAAGAAAATTTTAGACGTATATTGTAGTCAATCTCTAAGATAATTTAAAAGGAATGCGCACTGAGACAATATCATTGGCCAGTCGCAAGGAGGAGAAGCTTCGGCAGCTTGTATACCGGTCTGTACTGATGTGAACATTCCGGAATGGATATCCATCGAAGCGAGCGAGCTTACTTAGCGTCCTCGAAACATAAAAAAAATAATATTGGCTGGATACTTCAGCCAGCTGCCGTTTGTCGAATTCATATTAAATGTGCAGACTGACAACTATGAATAGTCTCGCCGATGATGTTACGTGGAGATATAAATAAGCTGAGAGACGGAAACATGTAAGCACATACACAAGAATGAATGCCTACAATCATTGCATCAGATAGCAACTACGGCCTATTACCTGTTCACTTATGATCTATTGAATGCTTATGTTCCTCTTGCTCCCTCATTCATGATAATGAATGTATGGAGGTACACAAAATATACGTATGCTAGTGCACAGCAGATCGGCAGTGATTGCTGCCGTTGGAGCGATGTGATTAATTGTACATTGCTTTGCGTTTTTGATTACTCACGGGATTAGATTGTGAAGAACGTTGCACACGAGGATACACATTGCAAGCGTGCCTCGAAAACAATAAGATTCATTAGCCGACACTTATAACACATCTGCTTATGAAAGAAGCGAGTCGTTATTGCACGCTTAGTACCTATCCCAAATGCAACACGTCGGCAGTGTTTCTCTTTCGATTAAAACGATCTCTCTTAAGAAACCTCCTCTCATTGAGCACTACGTTGAATACGGAAAGTGCGTTCCAATTTCTTAAATGCCCATTCTTCGATGTAATTCAAAATTCATATCGAACTTAGGCTTGTTCCTCTTAAGCATGTTAAGCAGCTCATCCTCGATTAGTAATATGTGTGACCCACATTATCCTGGAGACATCTAATATAAGAAGCGTCAAATATTTGCAAGCTTTCAAAATATCCTACTCTTATGCTCCTTACAGTTTGAATGCGTTCTAAGTGTTCAAATCTGTGAGCTCGACATGGCGTCGGAGACTGTTTTGTGAGTCGCGGAGTGCATGTTTGCCATTTAGCATTCATTGCAGCCGACTGCAGCGGGCAGACCGGATAAGCTATAAAGACAAAGCTATAGACCTTTGACCGCCAGATTTGAGTCACTGGGAGACGTTTCTATATTCTCAATGTTACAATCGCAGCTTGAATTTCTTTCCATCTTAGGCCAAAGACTTCTGGATGCCGGACGAAAGACAGCAGTTTACACATGATTTATGTGTGTGCATTTGACAGCAGTTAGAAGCGTTCAATCAGAAGCACGGCGTCACGTCAAATGGTACATAATAGCAAGCAGAGAGCCGTCTCCTGAAGGAGAATAGGGCGAATGGTCCGACTAATCATCAATACCTCCTCACTTCCGCAGGCCCACCATATTATGATTCCCCTACTGTGAAGGTTACATTATCGCATTCGCTTCAGCATGCTCCAAACTCTATCGAATCAATTCCTAATGGAGCTTATTCATGTGCTCCAACTTCACTGTTATCGTTTGTTCGGGTGTAATAGAACGTTTTGAGACGGCTTTCAACAATGTAGTTGTTTTCTCAGTGTTACAACCGCTCAGGAATGCGCAATGATGTTCGGATGATGTTACCTGCACTGCATTCAAAAATGTCACTTGACTAAGATAGCAGAGATTTTGGCCCAATTGTGACAAGTCCAAAAGTGATTTCTCGAAAAACAGTTGCATTCTCCGAATCGCATGTCTTCTAAAAGTTCCATTTGTGAAGCTGCATCGAAATCGCTTTGTGTTTNTCGCATGTCTTCTAAAAGTTCCATTTCTGAAGCTGCATCGAAATCGCTTTTCGAAATCGCTTTGTGTTTCCTGAGCCATCTTTCGCTCCTCAATGTGGTATTGGCCGCAAATGCGAAATTTCTAGGCATATTTTAAATGAGTCGCAACAAATAATTCTATCATATGTTGCCCTCCCTCAAGGGACGCGTTTCCGGCTGTTAGTTCCGTAGTGGCCAACCTTTCGGATTCTGCTGCGCTTTTTCTCTTTCCTGAAAAAAACCTTCAATTGAAACCGGATAGTATACTCGACAGTACGTGCGTCAACTGTTACGCGACCGACAGCAAGTGGGGACTAAAATAATATGTGCGCGCTTCAAGTCTATAGATCACTAACCAATCCATGTGCACAGCAAACTTCAGGTAGAGTGGGGGCGACATTAGGGTTCGTGGGAGATTAAACTTCGATTTTGGCAGTAAAAGAGGAAATGGTCTTTCATCGTTACCGTTATTGTCTCACAATGGTTTAGATCTTCAATCGTTGTCGAAAAAAACATTGTGTGAAATGAAATAAGCGTCAGGCGCTATAAGACTGCACTCGTTGCAAGAAAAGAGGAAAGAATGAGAACATCTATGACAGTATCCAATTGCAACACGGAATCCGCAAAATTCTGCAATTTCCCTCTGACGCAAGTGCGAGAAGCGAAGAAATCTCAAGCGCTAGTGCCCATGATACGGGATCCTTGCGACACTGCCGCGAAGTGAGACAGGATTTCATTCATTGGAGCGGTTGTCAATGATAAGACCGCTGTGGAAATCCCACATTTCACATGTTGAGCAGTAAAATAAGCTGGAGCTATGAACACACAGCGCGAGGGGTCCAGATGGACAGAAAAACTAATTAGATGAAGAAAAAGCAGAAAGAAAGAAAAGTGTCAATGGAAGGGCTAATTACGTGAAGAAAAAAGGAAAATTAGATAAAACGAGAAACTAGTGCCACTATTGAACAGAAGGACGCTGCAACAGTTGAGTAGCAACATTTCGGGAATTCATTCGGAGAAGGCTGCAAAATCCAGAATTCCTTCGAAGGGGGCGGATGACTTCGTAAGATTGCATGTTCCATCATCGTTTGGATTTCATTCTCGGGCGTAAGCGAGATTTTTTGATGATGAAGCAGCAGGAGGCTACAGAACTGCAAACTTCATTATCAGCAACTCTTTGCATCATCGAATCACGGCGTCACCTCCCTTTGGGAACGAATTCACGCATGCCAGCGCGCGAAGGAGGCAGAAGAGGTGAGATGCGCTGTGAGGCTGATAACTTGAGGAAGCGATCGCCTCACCTGCTGCAGTGGAGGTTATGCTGAGATAGCACAAGACTATATCGTTGCACACGTCAGCGAATTTGCAGGAAATTAGTACTGATTGATCTCTTCTCAGCGGACGAGATGAGTGGGCAACTTCTGAGCTGGAATCAGAAAGATTTTGGTGCGAACATTTGTATCAAGTAGGCATGCGATTATTAGGAAAGACGACTTTCAAACTAGAACTTGTCCGTCGGCAGATTTGTGGAGAACATACAAAAACCAATTCCGAATCCAACAGAGAACAAAGTTTCAAGTGAAGCCGTTCCAGCGATCAAATTGGACTAAATGCGAACGAATATTGACATCTGTCATTTTTTTCTACACTTGCGAGAAAATTATTTAGCTCTCCAACTCGAAATTGAATGCGATTTAAAATACAATCACAAGAAGGAGTGACCGAGTCATATTATTATACTCATATGTCATATATCTATAGCAAGGAAAATAGGGGACATTTTTCACATAATGACGCGCAGTAGCACGCAAAATATTGAAATCAGTAAGACATTGTTGCGAAGGACTTCACGAGAGTATAAAGAGCAAAACACATATTTCCGAGACTTTATCTCGATGGAAGCAGCATGTATGCACATTCATGCGAAATGCATTAGCTAAATGGCAGCTTGTCTTATTTGAAGGGAAAAAGTTTTTATGGCATCGCATTGGAAGCATCTTAACCACTCATGCACATCGCCGATCACTCGTTATCTCCTTGATAAGCGTTTACTGACATCGTTCAAAAATATGCAACATATCTATAAAGCAAGATGAAACACAAAAGATCGAGTATGACCTAAAATGAAGAGAGTGTTTAAGTGGGTTCATAATCGATGGCCACAATGTGCAGTGTTCTCGATAAAATACAATCGCCCAGGATGCAACACACCGTTGCATCGGCAGAAACTTCACAAGAAACTGAAGCGCAGCAACGTTCACGATCTATGGCATGCTCGTCGTATTATGCAGCCAATTAAGCTTTATGTGAATGAAGTGAAAACAAACTCTGCGCTTCGACGAAATAATTCATTTGGAATAAAATAAACGTGACGCGATTGAAACAACTCAGTGTAGCATGCTGGCACCAGAGGGCGGAAGTTATTGTGATATACTGCCACTAGGGAATCGAAAAAGAGCGAGACCCATCGTAATATGCTGCCACTGAAGAATGCAACGAGAACAAAACCTATTGTAATATGCTGCATCCAGAGAATTTGCGGAGAACAAAAGTGTTGCAATGTGCTGCCCACAAGAGAATATAAACAGAACGAAACTCTTGCAATGACGAATGATGACAACTACTATAGTCGTATAAGACGCGCCTTCTTACAGCTTTCAATTGTTAGTTCAGTTTCTTTTCACTCGAATCTATTCGCAATGTAATGGCGATCTGTACCAATTATATATACGTCCAGGAGTATTGCCCAGGTCTTTGCGTTTTTAACCACCAGCTGCCAAACGCCTAGCTATTTCCGAAACATCACATAGCGTTATCATCACGCAACTCCATCAGCGTTATTTCGGACTGTTCACCATGGAAGATTCGCATATTGAATCGTTGGTTGCGCAACCTGAACGATGGCGTGATATCGAGCGAATTTCTCTACATCCTGTGATGGGCGCTTCTGTTGAGATGTAAACTGTTGAACCAACCTCAGCTTTCAAGTTAAAGACGAAATCGCTGGGCTTTTTTGAGCAATCCATGAGTCGCTCACTCGCACACTCCTCATTTTGAATGGTGGTGGAATTCGGAGAGCGCATAGCCCCAGCCGGTTGCAGCGTTGTCTTTCGTAGTGACTATAGTCGTCACTTCACCACACTCCCGCGAATAAACCAGTCAGCGTTTCTACACAAAGGTCGAAGGCAGAGGACTGACGTGGCAGTTCCAATTTTTTGTCATTTTTGCAGTTGTAGTGAGTAACTCCTATTTAATCCATTTTGCGATGCAACAAATCATTCAGTGCATTTCGTATTGTAACACAAGCTCACATTTCAGCATACTTCAAAACATTCCTCAGTATCAGACATACCAACCAAACACTCTCAAAGTGCGTCCGTTGAAATGACGCAAGATCATGGATCACTTCTGCTATGTGCAATCATCTACCTGCATCAAGGGCAGGTAAACAGAGGTATGCAGACGATATAAGAGTATGCCGAATTCTCTTCTCTTGCACGAAAAAAGATTGCAAACACGGAAACGGTTGAGAGATGAGTGCGGAAATCATTTGGACAAACGTACGGCAAAAAACCTTTCGGAACAAGTTAACAATGGCGAATAACAAAAAGACAGCAACGTGATGCAAAAGCACGCTTTCACACAATGCACCATCAGTGATTGCCGCATTGCCTTTCATTCGCAATTTCCTTAGCACTTTGTGGGGACATTTTGGTTTGCAAGCGGAAGAGGAATACGACACACTGTTAGAGCATTAAGCCTGCTGATCGGTCAAGTGTATGCACGAAGTGAACGACATATTAGCCGAACATTTATGTTCGCATAGAGAGGGGAAGTTCGTATGGAGAGGGGAACTCGTATAGAGAAGATCGTTTATTTAGTGGCCACCACAACAATTGTTTCGCATCAAAACACTTCCCTCAGCATCATATTTCATGCGCCTCGCCATTCGTACTGCCCGAATTGCAAAAAGTGCAAATGAAAGAATGCTTCGTAGATGAATCAGTTGCAAATGATTATTGCATCGCACAGATTAGGCAATATTTCAATTTGACAGATATTTGCCGTGAAGAATTATAATGTTTAAATGAATCTCTTCGTTACAATTCGCAGTTTTGTATTATCATCTCAAAAAAATGTGATAAGACGCCTGTGAAGATAATGCTCATACCGATTATCCTTTCGCAAATTTCTCGCCCTGTCTCCGCATACGTCTAGCAGAGTGGTCATTATGGTCATTTAAAAACGTCACGGAAATGTCTGCAGTTGAGAGAGAGCTGCAATTAATAGCAATGCTTATTGCAGGAGTCAAAAAGTTAACGCAACACAGCAAAGTATTTCATCCGTTCCCGCCTCCCTTCCCCCAATAAAGGCTGTTACTGTCACACAATAATTTGCGCAACTGTACTTACGTCAATTACCACTGACGATATGATGATGTACTACGAGTGCCGATTAGATGGCAATATTGCTGTGATATGACGCAGAGTGGCTCATAACTACGTTGTAACGAAACCTCTTAACTAAATGCAACAAACCTAAAATAACACATGATATAGTCCTACTCAGTGAAGTTTACGTCACGATTCACTCCTCTCCCTATGCAATCTGTAATGAGCTAAAACTGCATCGGATGTAAGATGCAATACGTGAAATAGCGCTAGTTCAACGCATTTACAAATTGCAGTATGCTGATGGCGAATTGCAGCATGCTGTGGGGGCACGATGCCATATAGAAAGCAATAAAACAGTGGAACCTCGTCACCAACCATAACGTCGATGAAATGGTGCGTCACATTTAAGATCAATGGGATTCAGCAGCCGAGAAGACTGCAGCGGTGCTTGGCTGCATCTGCGTGCAATTAGGTGCCTATCCGCAGCGAAACGAAAAAACCAACTGAGCGAGACGACGTTGTCTCTCGGACTGACCAAATCGATAGAAAGAAATCCATCCGATACTCTTTAACGATTTTCTTTTTCGACGTTCTACTGCCAACGTTTAAGCTCTCCTATGCGCTCCACGCTTGCATGTTTCGCTGTTTTTCCTCGATAACGATAGTGGAAAAATGTGCAGCAGCACGATTGCAAGAGAACGAAATTGCTGTTCGACACGATAGACGGCGGCTACAGATAAGACATCGTCAGAGAAACAGGCACACACATTAATGAAATGCTCATGTTCTAGTGCTTGACACCCAGAACATTGAGTATTCATTTCGTCACATATTCTTCTTCAGCGCTGTAGGCGTACGCAACGTGTCGGAGGCGCGATAACTTCAACAGCTGAAGGGCGAGGAGAAGGACGTGCTATTGGAGGAATGAACAGTAGGAGGACGACTTCCCTAACGATGGAGGTAACACAGCCGTTTTTTGTTCAGATGAATTTGGAAGCAATTCATGCATTGCAGTGGAGCACCCCATCTATGATCCATATAGTTTACCTTTTTCTTAGGAAGAACACGTTTGACCTGAAGCTTTTATGCGTAATGTAGCCGATGAAACACATCTTGAAACTATAGAAGTGAGTTTTAGCTGGAACTGCTGTGCAAAGCATGAAGGGAAAATCTCGCAAAAGGAGAGAAAAATGTTCTCAGCTTCGAAACGACTCAAGTCATCTTTTCTTCGTCGTCAGTCGTAGCATGGAGTTCCGTTAGTCACCTGCATCCGAATAGCTTTGTGAGTTTGATGTGATTTACACATACTTCACATTGTGAGCCTCTCGCAAGCTTTGACTGTGAGATAAATCAAAATGCTTCCAATAAGCAATGGTCAACACATTCGGCGATTCACTCCATCTGCTTGTTGCTGCGAGAGGATATTCTCCATTCTCTAATCATCGCTTACTAATTAAACCACCCACTTGGATATTCCAACCCGGGTGCTCAAAGTTGGCTAATTCATACAACAATTCTTATAACAACTTATAACAATTTGTGTGTGCGCCCACTCGCATGTATATATTGTTTCTATGCCTGTCCAGTTGCGTCAACTCGGACATAGTCTTATCACTTCCGGTGATACCAGGACTGGATTGAAGATCCAGAGCAATTAAACAGAAAGTCACGCACGGGCCAACAACTCGTCTTACCACTCAAGGAAGAGAACTTCAAAACTTCATGGAAATTCTTGATTCGTTTAATCAGAAAGCTCCTTCCTGATATGGTAATTGCACGCCATCCGCGAACAGAATTAATTTCACTCGTGAACTAATTTCCCTGGTGAGCGACGCCAAGAAGAAGGAGGTGATAAAGCAGACCCCTGGGATAGGCCAGGCTTTGCTGGAGCAAAACACCGTTTGCCACTGTACTTACCCACCTTTCGCAAAGCAAGTTACTTAAAGGTCGGAATGTTGTATCATAGGGGTCAAGGGCGTTTGTGTGTCAACAGTGTCATTTGCTTTTTGCACGTCCAGCTGTAAGATGTATCCTATCTTGGCATTATCCATTCCCTCAAGCAGAAATTCAGTTGTTTCAGCGGTAGCACTCAGGATAGAACGTCTTGCCCGAGAAGCATGCTGGGATGTCGGTACATAGGACTCAAGCGCTCTGTAGAGCTAAGGGTATATTGATCTTTCAAAAAGCTCTAGCACTATCGACTGCAACGGTATTGCGCGGTAGCTGGCCGGGCTATGGGGGTCACCTTTTTAACACTGGTACAATTGCCGCTTCCTTCCACTTCATCGGTATACCTCCAGTCTCGATTATGCAGTTGAAAAGGCAAAACTTGCCAACTTTAATTACCTTGCAGCTCCTTGAATGGTTTTAAAATAACTTTGCACAGCGTATCGTAGCCCACTTCATCATACTTGAAATCGCTTCCCTCTTTTTTTAATTAAGGACAATGNAATGGTTTTAAAATAACTTTGCACAGCGTATCGTAACCCACTTCATCATACTTGAAATCGCTTCCCTCTTTTTTAATTAAGGGCAATGCATCTTTACGTTCCTATGACTTTGGAGAGATAAAAAACTTGTTTAGTTCATTTACATAAGCGCCGTATATTACATTCCGTTGTTTCCTTCCCATCATCGAGTTTAATATTTGCCACAATATTTGGCACGGTCTGCCTTATGCTTGCTGAATCGGGATATGGCCTGCTGTTTCCGGTATTCTCTAAGCATACTGGCGACAAAATCGCGAAGTCTTTTTGGACNTGCGAAGTCGTTTTAGATCCTCCTTGAGCTGGTCATCTTGTGGCCTTTCATAAATCAATCTAAGCAGCCGATTTCTTTCTCTCATCCATCTTCAAATCTCGGAAGGCAGATATTTATCGTGCCGCCGCCTTGTTACCAAAGGGCAAATGGAATCAAAGCCATGGTTAATGTTCTTCGTAAAGATTTCGTATGCCTCATCAAAATCGTTGCTATCTAATGCTGTGTAAAAGTCACTTCAGTTCGTGCGCGAGATTTCAGCATTCAAGTTTTCAAAAGTTAAGTGAGACCATTCCCGGCCCGTGAAAGTTCCAACTTCTGTATGATGCCTCTTGTTTAATCCTTGCCCATGCAACACTTCAATGTATATAGGGCAGTGGTCACTGAACGATAGGTCAAAGAATACGGAGCTAACTAGTTTCGAACATCCTTGGGAGGAGACTCAGGCATTGAGATAGTGCGAAAGCCCAGTGCTGTATTTCTGGTAGTTCTGAAGGCTTTTGATTCAAAAAACCCTTTAGTGGCTCTACATCGGAGTTTGAGTTTATATCGCCAAAAAAATCAGAAGTACTTCAGAACTACATTCCTTCGATAGAAGCTCATCCCAACATTCTGTAAGGTTCTCCAGCCTGGTTGAGGGTTGCTTGTAAAAAGCTGTCAGCAGGACATTATGAAATTTTACCACAATTTGCTCGTACTCTTCTTCTTTTTCTTCTTCAAATTGCTTTATTCAACCATAAAAAAACATACAATATTACTCTGCTCCCTTTGCCGTAAGGGTATGCTTCAGTTGCTTTGCTTTTAAACCCATTTTTATCCAAGGCAGTGCCCCGCCTCCCTCGGTTCCTACTCTGCAACCGCTTATCAAATCAAAGCCTCAAGTCTGAAATGAATGTTGCGGGGTGTTCTTGTTGAACCACGTTTTGCAGGTACGTACAAAATAGAGCTCATTCTTCCGAAGGAATTCCTCCACTTCGGCAAATTTTACACTGGTTAGGGATCGCACACGAAGAAAGACTCTCAGTATCGTGTGCTGACACTGTCCAACCTGTCAGTTAGACTGTGTGGTCTTCGCTTGATTCAGCCTCCACGGTCGAGGTGAAGAGAGTTCCACGAGTTGCAGGTCGTCGTTGAGTTGCCACTTGAACATGTTCGCTTCTTGATTTCTTCGTAACGCCTCTGCCTCTGCTTCTCTTTCCTTGGCTTGTTCTGCGCTGTTGATGTCCAGCGTATTCTGGTACCAGGAGGAAGTAACGTAGCAAAAAGCTTCCTTTCTTTCATTTGTCGAGGTAGCATTCTTGCGGTGTTCTTGTGCCGGAATTTGATTTTCATAATTTGTGGTTTATTGTCACGTTTTATACCATGTCTGCAGCTTTCATCGTATCAAGCTTTTGGCAATTCGCAACTCTGCAGGATTCTCAATGCAAGCGCTTTGTCATTGGCTATCGTTTGATCATCTGTACCAGCCTCCTGGGCTCGTGAGATGACCAAGTTGTATTCCTTCTCATCGCGTTCAGCGACCATCTTGAACGCGTTGCAGCAACTCTGGACAAACTGAAGCTTAGCTTTGTTATCTTCCACCTCGTAGGTGGGGGAGGGGGGGGGGGATGCTGGACAATTGTTATAGTTGATCGCGCAGATTCCAACTGGCGCATTAGGCTGTCCACGTTGAGTTGTAGTTGCTCATTTGTGGACGCAATCTTTCGCTGCAGCAAGCTGTTGGTTTGATTCGATCATGATTCGGTTCGATTCAACCAGATTAGTTATTATCATCCACAGCTCCTCAACTTCTTCTTGCAGGGCGCTCGCTTGTTGCTCAGCCATTTCACTGAAGATCACTCGACAGAGCTGCACATGGCGAACACAGCGAACAAAAATTAGTTGTGGAAGCTGACATGCGAAACGTTATGCCTACTCTCGGAATGCCCAACTGCCATTTATCGGACCATTTATGGGACCTATCGCAAAAAGTGTAAAGCGCTGGCGATGTCATTGAAATGGCGACGATTTTTAAGTAATCTGAGAATAGCTTTTACACGCTGAGGGATTTGCCTGCAGTGGATTTTGCGTGGATTAGGCAAAAGTGACTGAGCCCACAGTGAGTACACGCCTTCAAAGACAATTATTTCTCGTCATACTGAAAGCGGATGCCGAACAGTTATCTGTTTTCAACACCTCAGAAGTCAATTTTGTAAATTTTCCAATCCTTATCGATTCGATAATGGCATTGAAATCAGCGCATATTGCTGCAGTTTACTTACTGAACGTTTGGCGTTTTCCTGAAGTTCTTATGTAATGCACATTCTGCTCGCATAATCCTGCAAAGCTTGCACTTTATATATAAACGCTTGACGAATTTTGTGTGGCATGTGTGGCCTCCTTTCCTGCTCCACTCACGTCTCACAAAACGCATGCACAATGCAATCTGGGAAACTCGGCGCCTGCCGTGGCGTTTTTGCAACTTGTACTGTGCTGTTTTCGCTTGTTAAATAAGGATTATCTAAAACTGAAGAAACAGCTGCTCTCATGGATGAACCAACCGGTTTAGAGAAATCGAACAGCTGAATTGTGGAGAGTGTCGCTTGCTGATTGTATTTGCCAGGAACTTTCTATCGTACGGAAACAAACATGAGAAATGAATCCAAAGGATGCGAAAATGTGCCAGAGAATTTTACGCACTATTTGTGGTTGTAATTCCGCTGACCATGAAAAGCAGCCTTCTAAACTGGCAGTGAGCAGTATAATAGAAAACTCGTCAGGAAGCATTCAAAGTAAAATAAAACGGACCCATGCGACCTCCTTCCCGGAATAGCCGTGTTGGTGCCCTGACTTGCATGTCGAATACATACATATCTTCATGCTTATGCAGATGTGTATGGTTGCTTTTGGTGTTGGCTAATTGACTTGAAATGAGACAGAGGAAGTCACTGTGGACCATTCATAAGAGGTATTAGGCTATGATATACCTCCTTCACTGTACTCCGTTGACGGGCGCACACAGCCACAAATTTGAGGGCATGCGAGCTCCTACAAGAGCATATATTTCCATAAGTGCGCTCTGTAAGCGCAAATTTGGTGGGATCCTTTAATCGTCAAGTAGTCAACGAATTGGGCGTCATTGGAAAACACTGTTTGCCTTCTGCAGAAATTTGATGAAGATAGCTTAAGATGGCCATTGGTGACAGAAAAATTCTTCGTGAGAACTGATATCTCTCACCGATTCACTTATCGATCATTATATTTTCGTTGAAAAATTCAGTCGGTGTCAATATGGGTTGCTCAGACATAAAATTCAACTCGACAGAAAATTTGGAAGTGGATTAAAGCAGCTGCATTCGCAATTCACTCTTTCCATCACCTAAAAATTCTTCAGAAATTACTTGGTGCATTCGACAGTTTGTTCAAGCTT